>JAOQMR010000006.1:20400342-20410653 GCA_027563865.1 Erythroxylum pelleterianum | reverse complement strand
TAGCTATTCCCGGGTCAAAGGGGTTTGACTCGGTTAGGTTTTCTGATCTCTGCGTGGATCACCTTTAGAGATAGTCTTTTTTGGCTATTTAGGTTGATGTCTTCATACCGATACCTGGATCCTGGGTTAGGGAAGGTCCCGGTAACAAAACAAAGTTTTGTTTTCCGCACCTGGTACATGTGATGTACCTCCCGGGATTTTCCTACAGGGACAAGTCTAAAAATGGCATGAAAAATATTGGAAAAACCCATGTTCGTTAAACGGACATTAGTGTCCGTTTAACGGACACTCTCGGGGTAATTTAAGAATGCCTGTCCGAGCCATGTCTGTTCGGGTGGAATTGGACCATATGTCCAGTGCCTGTCCGTTAAACGGACAGAGTTGTCCGTTTTACAGACACATTCGGGTCAATTTAGCCTCAAGGCTCAAACCATGTCCGTTTAACGGACATAAAACGGACACATTCGGGTCAATTTGGCCTCAAGGCTCAAACCATGTCCGTTTAACGGACATAGGTATCCGTTTAACGGATACATTCGGGTCAATTTGGCCTCAAGGCTCAAACCATGTCCGTTTAACGGACACATTCGGGAGGAATAGTGCTTCAGGTTTCCTTCATGTCCATTTAACGGACACGCATGCTCTGGAATTACTGTTCATTTTGATTTTTCTTGAGAGAAATTTAGGTTTTTGAACTCTTCAGGAGGGTTATAATTTTAAATGTTTTCCTTTTAATGATAATAAATCGGGTTTAAAACCGACATCTAAGTTAAGATTAAGTCTAAAATCAAGGTTTATGTCTCAATCTGTTGGGCTCCGGAATCGGGGTCCGACATAAGTGGTCTTCCCAAAATGCCCTCATGCAATCTTACCTCCTTAATTCAATTTAATCCATGTCATATGATCTTACTCAAATTAACATGCTGATTAATTACCATTAACATGCTAATTAATTCCACAAAAATACTCTGTTAAGACCTCAAAATTCATTTAAATCATGCTTAACTCATTCCAAAAATCAAGACTTTTTCTAATCATGTAATCGAAGGAATTTGATAACACTTTCTTCTAGAAAATGTTCCTCATTGTCTTAATTTTCTAATGAAACCAAAATCATTTAATTTGGTTCCATAGTCTTAAAGTTATGCACCAAATATTTTCAGATTGTTCTTATACTAAAACATTATCATGCGCTTGACTTCCATCCGAAAATTGAAATTCTTAAAGACTGAATCAAAACTCGATTTCCTCAGACAATTTGTAACCCTATTTCTCTAGTTTAATTCAAATCAAGAATCATCTCATTCGGATAACTAGAGCAAAATTTATGGCTAAAAAATCAAAACATACTCAATGAACATGCTTCAATTACATTTTCTAACTTTTAACTTCCAATATTTCACATATAGACTATCTTGTACCTAAACCATCTTTTCTATTTCATTTCAAATTCAAGGATTCTCCTTTTCTCTACACATGAATAATTGCCAACAATTTCTCATTTAACAGTTCTAGCTTCCACGAAAGGTTCGGGGCCCAATCAAGACTTTTTCTAATCATGCAATTGAAGGAATTTGATAACACTTCCTTCTAGAAAATGTTTCTCATTGTCTTAATTTTCTAATGACACCAAAATCATTTAATTTGATTCCATAGTCTAAAAGTTATGTACCAAACATTTTCAAACTATTCTTATACTAAAACATTATCTTACGCTTGACTTCCATCCGAAAATTAAAATTCTTAGAGACTGAATCAAAACTCAATTTCCTCAGAAAATTTATAATCCTATTTCCCTAGTTTAATTCAAATCAATAATCATCTCATTCGGATAACTAGAGCAAAATTTATGGCTAAAACACCAAAACATACTCGATGAACATGTTTCAATTACATTTTCCAAGTTTTAACTTCCAATTAGCCAGGCTAAGATGTATTGGGACAGGGTTGATACTGGGTTGTTGGGCCAGAGGATTTGAGGGGGGGGTTATCGGGTTTCACTAGACGAATTATGTTTTTGTTTTTTCAAATTTATTAAATATAACATAATTAGTTGGAAAAAGGGAAACATGTGGCAATCATATGATAAGTATAATAACCTGACATGCTACAAACTAGAAGCTGAACTATTTTTATAATAAATAAAAAGTTTAGGTCTTTTAGCATTATTTTTAAAGTTTTAATTATTATTTTAAAATTTAAAAAATTTATAATTAACCCTTTTTTTTAGTTACGCAATATCTCTAATATTAGTTTTCTATAAATTTTAGTAACGGCATATTATATCGCTTTTTGGGCAAATCATGTTGGCTCCTGTGCCATGTTTTTTTAAAACCACTCAACTCATCCAATCAAATTTGTATGGTTTGGTTGAATTTGACTTGGCTTTTATATAATTTAATTTTATTTAAAAACTGAAACCATTTCATTGAACATAAATTCCTGTTGTGGAAACAAAGTTTCCTTCCTTCCCCTGGTATTGTTTAGTATTATAAAGCGACGGACAAAGCAGCTATGAACTCGAGTAACAAGGGCAGAGAGAAAAGGGCTAAACGCAAAGAGGTAATTCATAATCAGCAAAAGGCGATGCCGTTTTTTATAAGCTTTCTTTTGTTTATAACATCGTTTTTGCTTCTGAAACAGAATCTGTCTGACTTTGAATGGTGGGTGAGTGGGCTTTATCTAGGTACTAGAAAAGAAGAAAGCAGTAGATGAATTGATAAAATCAGCTTCTCTTAACAAGGATCACCTCGCTTCCTTCCGACCCTTTTGTCGTTACGATAGGAATGGTATATGCTTACTGTCCATTTTGCTAAATTTCTCTTGAAACGCTTATTTCGGAGACTAAATTGGCGTTTTTACATGATTAGGCGTGTTTCTGTACTTGGAGTCTGGTAGTGGAGACAAGCTCTCATCTTCTGTTAGGCAATACATCCAAAATCTGCTCAAGGTGTATATAGTCAATTATTGTCATTGGTTACTAGTGAGTGTCACCGAAATTGGCGTCTAATGAAAAAAAACACTGAACAGGTAAATATGGAGGCGGCATTTGGTCCAGAGTGGCCAATGGAAGAGAAAGTAAAGCGTAGGGATATGGCTTCCTCTAATGCCCATTACATATTTGTGCGTGATGGTGTATGCGATGGTGCCAATGAGGTGGCCCCTTTAGTTGGCTTTGTACATTTCCGCTTCACTCTGGAGGAAGAGTTGCCTGTTCTTTATGTTTATGAAATACAGCTCGAGTCTCGCGTTCAAGGGAAGGGAATGGGGAAGTTTTTAATGCAACTACTAGAGCTTATTGCTCACAAGGTGTGTATGAGTAATGAGTGTATCCATTATATTGTTTGTTCGTTTGTAGATATGTTTCCTTCTTATAAAAACGCCTTTTTTGCTTTTTGTTTGTCTATATTTTTAAAATTTATATCCGTCTTTCAATCTTTGCCTAGTGTCACATGAGTGCTGTAGTCCTCACTGTTCAAAAAGCGAATACAGCAGCCATGAATTTCTATACTAGCAAACTGAGGTAAACTTTTGCTTCTGAAAGATTGTGAAATATTGAAATTTCAGAGCCTATATCCTCTCACACATTTTAAAGATTTCTTGTATAGTCGATGATTCATATTGTAGAGGTGAAATGCGGCCCAGCAATTTTCTTACACCAGTATAAATGACTATGAAAGTTGAAAACATTTTTTAATTTTCCCACCCTTCTAATGTGGAACTCGTTTATATAATCTGTGATTATCTTTGAATGTACAAGAATTTATTTTCTTTTTCTCTTCCTTAATGAAGATCTGTTTACTCTTTGTCTTTGATTGGCATTTATGTTTGGGTATATTTTTCCTTTTCTTGGTAATCTAATGGTTTAATTTTTATCAGATATACTATATCACGCATATCACCATCAAAAGTTGATCCCCTGGTATGTGGTTATTAAGTATTTTATTCATAATCTCATTTTTCACTTCTTTTCGTAAAGGGAGTTAACTGTTTAACCCAGATGGGAGTTGAGAAGAATTATGAAATTCTATGCAAAGCGTTGAACCATGAAGCTAAAACTATATTAGAGGTAAAGACTATTAGAGCTAAAACTATTTTGAGCTTTATCTTTCACAGAGCTGCTCTGATTTATGCTTCCCAATCTTATTTGTTCTATTATGCATAAATCGATATAATACTACTTACACACTGTTCCCTGTTGCTAAACTTTGCATATGTACCCTCTTGGAGCAAATAAGTGAATAAAAGATTCTTTCTACTTATTGCTAGAAGTATGAAATTGAAAATTAGGCTGCTAAGGGTGGGTAAGAAGTTTCAAATTCAACCAGAAATCAGGTTTTCCAAGCTTCGTCCATGTTGCTGTATTCTTTGATCTGATTATAGAATTGATCTTGCTTCCCATCTGATTTGTGAGGTTCCTTTTTAGTCAGATTGACTGGTTCTTGTATTATAAAACTGTTAGATGCTCCTTCGTACTGTTGCAGTTAGTTTTTACACAACTTAGAAAGATGGATAAATGGATAGGAAGTTGTATAATGCATGCATCTAGATACAAGATTTCAGCTGGACTGAATTTTTCTTCTACCCTTGTTTGAAGGAAAGTGGATGCTTAGGAGAAGGTTGATTTTTGGCAGTGATGTTATCAAGGTCTGTTCTCAAATTTGTGTAATGTTTTCATTTTTGGATATAGTTGAGGTAATACATCTACTGTTGGGGAAGCACATCAAATATCCTTGTGAATAATAAAACCAAACAGTTCTCTCATTTTCTTCAAATTTGCTCAAGTCATAACATCTATGTTGATAGAAAGTTGAAGTTCTAAGTTAATCATACTGCTTGGTATTGCTTGCTTGATTGATATCTAAAATGACATCACCAGTCGCACTTGATTTTTGCATCAGCGCAAACGTATTTATAGTTCTGCATTCAGCATATCAAACATGAGTCCTTTGAGACACTTTTTTAAGTTCTCACTGAAACTGAAAACATGATCCATTATGCATATATTATTTCCTATTATTGGTATGATACTGCAACACAGAAGGCATAATCGTGACAACCAGTGCTGTCAGCTATGGTTTGGTTGACTTACGAAGCTCCATCAACCATGTTTTTCTGTGTGCATCCTATTTGATTTTTTTGGTGGTTTGATTCTTGTTTGAACTGTGTTGTAATCTCGTTGATGTCTATTCAAATGGGATTTGCGTATTAGCATAAAACTTTGGAAAGTGGGGGAACTTTTCTTATTGTTTGGCAAAAGGGTTTAGTGCACTCCATAAGTTGGCCTCTCCTATTATTGAAGTTTAATCTAGCTTCTGAGCTTAACAAAATCCAACAATTTACCCTTTATTCGAATATGCTATTAACAGGTGTGCAAGGTTAAATTTAAATTATACAGTGCATATAAATGTGAGGGACTTAAGCTGATGTATTTTCAGTTTGGTCATATGTTGTCTTGATTAGTTTTTATTGAAAGACTTTTAGGCTGCAAGTTGTGGGTTTAAGTTACGCCATCTTTAGGTTACTCGAATAGGACTGCTCAGTGCTTTAGTGTATATCACATCATTTAGGTTGCATCTTGTGTGCGTACTCGATAACAATTCACTTAAATAAAGTTAAATTATCATATTTAGTTGAGATTATAGACTTGATTGAACTTTAATATTGTGTAGTGGAGTTGTTTCATGTTTCATAGGCAATCTTTTGATATTGCATTGCCTTGTTTAATTTATCTGAATTATGTATCTTAATTGCAGATCCGTCCTTTCACAAACGCATGGCAGCTGATGGTGACTTCATAGAGGGGACCCGGGATGATGTTGCTCATGGAACCTGTGTGACCTGCTTGTTATGGTTCAGAAAAATAATATGAGTCTGTGAGTGCCATTTCTCATCTGCCTGTGCTGTTCCATGGATATATCTCATATGGTTCCAGACCATAGATTAAGGACAACTTACGAATTTCTCGTTCCTGACAAAGTTCTTCATGAACTTTTCTATCATTATCAAGCTTTCGTATTTTACTACTGCTTAATCGTTTGCGTGTTTCTAGTACGTCAAATTATTAGGATTTGGGAGTTATTCTAGTCTCTTTATTAACTACGTCAACAAATTTTGGAAGAGATCCTACCATCTGTTAGGAGGGGGTCTGAGCCATTATCATGGGAGCGGGTGGGATATTTATAGATCTTTAATTCAAACCGATTAGTAGCTCAAATTCGAGTTATATTCCTATATTTTATTATGTGATTGATAGATTTGTATACAAAAAAGGAGGAGATTTGTATACAAAAGGGAGGTAAGCTTTCTTCTCAACATATCAATGCTTTAAAAATCATACTGGAAATTGAATTGGTCAAAAAGAAATGTTTAAGATTTAAATGTTCAACCGATATTAAAACGTTATAAAATTAATATATAATAAATAAAAAGTAAAAACTTAAGAGTAAATAAAAATGAAATATTTTATTGAATACACCAATTTTTATTATTACAGAATAAACTAATAATAAATCAAATCTAGTAATTCAAATCAAAACTAAGTCTAATAAAAAACTTAAAATAACAATAGTAATTTATACTAAATTATTAATTAATAACATTTTTATATCCTTCTTTAAACATACTTCTTTAAATTTTAACAATCACTTTTTAACACATTATTAAATTGTCCTAAACAAAATTATTTATCCATACTAAATTATTAATTAATAATTTTTTAGTGTTATTCTTTAAAAAGATTAAAGATTTTATAAAATTTCGTAAATCAAATAGGAAGTTTTCAACCATATGGCCAATTATTGATGATAATCAGTGACCAATCTTATTAAATGAAAATTTTTTTTGGTAAGTTAGTAAAGTTTATAAATAAATAGAAGTTATGTATAAACTAAAGATTGCCTAAGCTGCAATCTCTTATTCAAACCATAAGACAACCTTACACGAAAGCTTAAGGAGCCCTAAAAATGTTTCCCAAATCATACAAACCACTATATCAAGCCTAAACCATGACTACAACCAAGACGGTCATATCAGAAACATCTTACCAGTAACACAATTTCACGCAATAGACTCAATTTGCAGATAAACTAATCCAGACTCTTTACTAATCCATATCCTGAAAACAATACATCATAACTTGAATTCTTCACCTTTCCAGAGCAATGCGGGATCTTATTTGTGTGGGATACCGAGGTGATAAGATAGGTGAGATAGAATCTCACTGTCAACTCTAACCCACCTTCTATTGTAAACTCGATTTGGACTTCCATGTTTTAAGGCATCAATCCGTGGGGTAGAGGCTCTTCTACTGTTATCCGAAGGAGGTCCCCTTGTAGCTTGTGACACCATGATTCCGTGACTCATTCTCAAGGCTTCGTGGAGATTGAGGCTTCCCTGCATCTTATGTTTCTTCTGTTGTAGCTATCAAAGAGAGATTGGGTTTCCCACTCTTTACCCGAACCTAGAGTCCAACCTGCAGACATTTCGTTAGAAGTATAAAACACACAAAATTTACCTTCTTTAAGTGTTTGAGCTGAGGTGTTCCATAACTTGAAAGATCGCTCTCGTGTTGAAGCTCCCTACGTCCAAGGCTTCATTGTTGAAGGTTCGAAGGTTTCTTTCAGTCCACAGGTTATACACAGTAACATAAAGGATAATGATGAAGGTTATTATTGATCAATAGCAACTACAAAAAATTCATCATGAAGCATGTTGCATATAATATATTCTAAACTCCGCCAAATAACCTTAAATCGATTCAAACATTGAGTCAGATATGTTTAGATTTTTCAAAATATGTCTTGTCTTTTCACAAAAAGTGATTGACACCCTCATAAAAGCTTCACAATAGGTTGAAGATTGAATGCATTATTGGCCTTTTCAACTTTTGGTTCTTTGTATATATACGTGGACAATAAAAGAAATTTCTAACTTAAGAAATTAGGAGAAAAAAAGAAAACAATAGTTTTGAAACTATGATTTCTAAACTTTGTCAAATAACCTTAAATCAAATCAAACATTAGGTTGGATTCATGGTTCAGAAGTTATTTAATCGACCGGTTTATTATTTAACCGATCAATTTTTATTTTCAACGGATAAAAATAAAAATTGAACCAAAAATTAATCTAGTTCATACTTAATTAGGTCGAATCGGCTAATTTGATCTGATTTTTATATCATGGCAATATACCTTTGCATTATCATTTATATCAGCAGATAAACGAACATACCTTTATATCATGGCAATATACCTTTGCATTATATATCATGGCAATATACCTTTGCATTATCATGGTCACCTAGAGGAGGAGTTATACATGCTACCACTGCAAGGTTACATTAGAGCCAAGGAAGGACAGGTATGCAAGCTTATTAAATCAATTTATGACCTAAAACAGGCTGGGAAACAGTGGCACAAAGAACTGTCCTTCAAATTATCTTCAATGCAATTCACCAAATCAGAAGCAGATCATTGTTTATACACTAGGGGGCACATGACATGCTTTCATAGCAATAATTATCTATGTGGATGACATTCTGATAACAGGGGAAGATGAAGATCAAATTGCATCAGTTAAGAAAACATTAAACTCAGAGTTCACCATCAAGGATCTCGGGTATGCTAAGATAGCAAGATCAGAAGATGGCATGATACTTACCCAAGGCAAATACATCCGAGACCTTCTTCAAGAGACTGGACTGTTAGACTGCTCACCTTGTGCAGCCCCCATAGTCCCTGGAACAAAATTAACCATCGAGAGTGGTGAGCAACTCGACAAGCCAGAAGAATACAAAAGAATAGTAGGAAAATTACAATACTTAGGGTTTACAAGACCCGACATCACGTATGTTACCTAGCAACTCAACCAATTCATGAGTAACCCCCGACTACCACATTGGGAGGCAGCCAAAAGGGTACTGAAATACCTAAAAGGAACGTAAAATTTGGGGATCTTTTATGGATTTGAAGAAAGCCCTAACCTTGCAGCGTTCTCCGACTCTGACTGAGGAAGCTGTATCTTTACCCGACGTTCTCTAACCGGGTTTTGCGTCTTCCTTAGAAAATCACTGATCTCCTAGAAAACAAAAAAACAGTCGATGGTGAGTCGCTCTTCAGCCGAATCGGAGTACAGAAGCCTAGCTTCAACTACATGCGAAATAAAGTGGATCACACAAATCTTACACACTTTTCAGCTTCCGATTCCGAAACCCATACCTTTGTACTGTGACAACCAGGCGGCGATTTACATCTCTCGAAACCCAGTCTTCCACGAGCGCACGAAACACCTAGAGATCGATCTTCATCTGGTTCGGGAGTACGTCACCCTGAGATTCCTGGAGCTCAGACACGTGAACACGACTGACCAACTTGCAGATCTGTTCACGAAGCCTTTGACTGCCCGAAGCTTCTCGACTCTCCTTTGCAAGCTCGGTGTTGTCAGCTTCACCCCCAACTTCGACTTGACGGGGGCGTGTTAGAGAGTCCACGTTAAGCTACAACCATGGGCCAGCATATGGGCTTAGCATCATATATCCACAAGGCCCAGCTTTTATTTCTTGTCTCTTTCTGCTTTTGTCCCTTTTCTCCCGTCTGCCTCTGTCTCTTCCTATGTACACTTTCTTGCCTTTGCTTTTCTTTTGTACAGCCTGCCTTTGCTTTTGTACAACCTGCAAACCAACAATTCGTTATTCTCAGGTTTAGCAGGACTTTCAACCAATAGCAGTAGGATAGCTTCTGTATATATTTCTCTCATTGTTTTAATGCAAGTATGAAGGAAATACCTTTCATCATCTCTACTGTGTTATCTTTCATTCACCACTAATAAAAAAAAAAGACACACCTGCTCACTAAAGCTAATGAAATCGACAGAGGGTTAGGTGTTGTGGTTGATTATTCAACAACTTGGATGAATCCATCTTCTAACCATGTGGATTCAATGCTTGCACTATAGATGAAACCTATAGAATATCAAACACAAAGAACCATATTCTTGCACACCTAATAGCTCCATGAAACCTAATGAACTTTTATCTCCAGCACATAACTCTAGCTTTGTACATAGTCAAGAAATATAGAGGAGCCAATCGTGTTCTCTATCTTTACCTCTTTTTTTGGTACAACTCAATTAAACCGTTATTAAAAACTTATCAAAACCTACGAATAAGAATTTGAAGAAACAAAATATAACGCTGCAATATAGAGGACTATATAGGGTCAAAGGTTAGGTCCTAGTTCTGCCGGATTCTGGCCGGTCTGTGCGTTGCCATGTGGATCCATGAGTCGACTGTTCTTCGTCCTGACGATAACG
>JAOQMR010000006.1:20338462-20349727 GCA_027563865.1 Erythroxylum pelleterianum | reverse complement strand
CAATGTCTACTCAAGGACTCATAAGTCCTAGGATCAATTTGTTAATCGAGATGTCATATACTCCTAACAGATATGTGGCACTGTGCTCTCGTCGTATGCTGGTCACACCGGTTATTGAACAAGTATGAGAACTACAGAGAGTTTGTTTGTTTGTTTTTTAATTAGATTAAAACCCCTCATATGTGAGTGGGAGATGATGAATTATATACACCCATGAGGGGTGTTAAAGTCATTGTCCCTTACATAACTACCAATGGCAGTTAAAGGTGGAAGTTTTTTTTAATAAACAAAACAGACAACAGATGATTGTCTCTCTCGGTGAAAAAAAAAACCGAAAACTAACAGACTCTGTATATTTTGCTTTCGGGAAAAACGCTAGTTCTCGGTGATCTTCGGCTTGGAAGGTTTTTTTTTTCTACAGAAAACTAAGACAAACTCTGCGTTCTTTAACCGGTGGAATTATATCAGGAATCCAAGTATGTGATTTCTGTTTTTCCTACGCATATATAACATCGATCCTGTATTTAACATAACCTTTGTGGTTATGTTTTTGATCTGTTAATATTTTTTTCTAACACTTCCATAATATCAAACTATTCTTTAAGTATGACAATAGGAATTGTATCAGGAAAATGAGTTATGGAGTTTACTTCAGTATGAGAAATTAACAAAGATGGCTAAGTCATCGGCATATTTGGAAACATAAATTGTTTGTTTGTATAATGTGCTGCTTGGCACAAGTCCGGCAACAAATTAATTCTGCATCTCATCCTCGTATTAGCTTTCATATCTGATCAGAATGATGACTTACTTTAGGTATGTATTTGGAATGACACATTCCTCCACTCGAAGCCTGGCCTGCCATGCCAGTGGATCGCATCGGTTTTATGCTTATTGTAAGCAAACAATAAGAATAACGAGTTTTACGTGAACCCAGCACTTTGTTTTAGGTGACTTCAAACATTCATTTATAGATGTTAGCTGACTCTTGTCCATTTGGTGCATATTGCAGCCACACGGGTTCTCTGATTGCTCGCCAGCAGTTGATGTTCCTCCAAGTACAAGTGATTCGGATCTCAAGGACAACGGTGTGACAGCAAAACCTACTCAGAATGGTCTCATTGCCAAGCTGTGAATCTGAGCAAAGACCAGACGATGTTCATTGAAAAACTGAGCCTTATTCACAACATTTGTCAAGCGTTTCTTTTCTCCTATTTTATAGCCATACGACATTCGTTCGACTTTTGGAGGACCTGTGGCTAGCTTATATAGAATAAATAAATTGTTGCATGGTTCTCTCATGTGCGAAGTAGCATTTTTGGGGGAAAAAAAAGGAAGAAAGGACAAGTCTCAAATGGTTTATCATCTGTTGTTTATATCACCTGAAGGTTGAACCTAGTAGACTAGGACAATCTTAAAATGGGTATAGTGACCTTTTAAATTATTACTTAATCTATCTTAACCTTAGCCTAGAACTTGAATTTATAGATAACAAAGTTAAATTTCATTAAATTAGGGAGCTTAAAAGTATTCTTTAGATGACAATAAAGTATAAATTGAACTCCATTTTCAAAGATGTAACCTTATACATTTTGTAATTTCCACCTTTATAATGCATTTTTACTTACATTCAATATATATATATACACACACTAATAATAAATTATTTTGAACTCCATTTTCAAAGAGTAGTTAGTGCCTGGAGTAATCATAGGTTAGGAGTGTGGCTAGTAGCTTTGATTCTAAATATTTTTTTTGGTGTTTCTTGGCTCCTAGGTTAGACCTTATTTTGTATATTTGTTTGGTTTTTATTAATTAATTCTTTATTGATTTACCAAAAAAAATTATGTTTTTGTCGATTTTAGTGCTCTAGCGATTCTACAAACATAATCATTACATTTTTAATCTTAATGTATGTGATTTTTCATTTACAAAAAGAATCAAAAGTATGATTTTCAAAGAAAAGTTTCTTGATCCTTATTAAATTTTGGAGAACTTTGTAATTGAGTTAGAGTTGAGTTTCATCAAAATAAGGTATTTTATTTTTTTCAAAAAACTTGGATGTTTGAAAAATTGATGATATGACATGCTTTTGAGTTAATTTTAGTATAGTTTTGATTAGCCCAAAGCCTAAAGGTTTATATTTGACTGGTTGAACCTTATACAGAGTGGACATAAAGTATATATAACTTTATGAATTTGAACGTCAAGTAAGGGTTTGGCGAGGTGATAAGCCAATTGATGTATCATCAGTTAGCTAGAGAATTTTCATTCGATTAGTTGAACCAAGTTTCAAAAGTTTATAAAATCTAGACAGTTTAGTAGGGATCTATTCTTTAATGGAAATGACTATCCTTCTGAAAAATAAGAATGAAATTTTCTTATAGTCGAGGATATTGGCTTATGGAAGATTATTTCTAAAGGTCCTTATATCCCAATGAAGTTAAAGTTTATAAAATCAAGCTTTTAGATCAAAGTAGAATGAGATGCAAATGATAAGAAACTCATATATGTCTTTAAAATGATGAAAAAAGTTGCTTAGGTCTCTTCCAAAGGCTTAGGAAGTTAAAGCAATAGCGATATAAGAAGCCAAAAATTTGAATGCATTACTAGAGGAGTTCATTAGACATCTCCTCACTTATGAAATGAGTCCAAAGAAAACATCAGAGGAAGAGGTGGCTTAGCAAAAAACGAATTTGACATTAAAGGTTTTTAAGTAGAAGTCAAGTGATAAAGAAGAGGTTTCATCTAGTGATGAGGAAGACATTGAACTCATCAGTGAGAAATTTAGAAGTTCTCTAAAAGAAAGGACCTCAAAGAAAGTAAATATAATTTAAAAACGAAATTATCTATATGTTATGAATGAAGGAAATTGAACCATATGAATTCCCAATGCCCTTTCCTTAAAGATGTAAAAATATGAAAAATTAAAAAAGAAGAAGAGGGAAAATAATAAAAAGTCTCTTAAATCTTCTATTTGGAATTATTCAAGTAACGTAGAAGAAGAAGTAACCCAAATATGTTTCATAGTTAATAATGATAATGAGAAACTTTTTACCTCTTTATCTTGTGTTAGTGATAATGATATTGAATTGACTTATGGTTAAGAGTCTTGAGATTATGAGAATTAAGAGGAAGAAACTGTCTTCACTCTTCTAAATTTAAGAAGATGTTTATGTTTATACTTCTTATAAGCACTAATACAACTAAAAGATAATGTCTTATGTATATCAAAATACTAGGCCATATCACTGTATAGAAGCAGAATTCTCATTATATCCAAATGAGAATGGCACCCTTGTTCCTATATGTAAAGAAGACTTAAGAATGGATATATGTATTAAAATCATAAGTCTCATTTTCATGGAATTAATGCAGATTATTCTTATAATACGTGATGTTATTTTTATGATGAACATGAAAATATCTGTAGGTTTTATTTATTGAAACAAAGTTTGATGAGTAAACCTTTATGATAAGAAAAAGGAAAAAGGCTTACTATAAAGGAACCAAGTTTATCTGATATCTAAAACACATTAACTATCTTGTTTTATAGGTATCTAAGGAAAAAAATGTTATGTAGATAGTGGATTTTAAGGCATATGATTGGTGATGAACTTCAATTTTCAACTCTTAAAGACAAAGATAGAGTGTTAGTCACTTTTGAAGATCATGCCAAAAGTAAGATAATTGGCATTTTTAAAGTTAACAAGGAAAAATACATCATAATTCATATTGTGCTTTTAGTTGATAGTTTGGACCATGATTTATTAAATAAGAGCTAATTATATTTAAAATGATTAAAATAAGTTATAAAGAAAATCATGAATTTTTCCTAAAGTTGATAACAATAATACTGTTTTTTAAGTTCAGAGAGAAGGAAATATGTATATGATTGATTTTTATGATCTCCATGACAAAAATAATTAGTATGTAATATCTAAAAGTGAATACCCATAGATTTGTCATATGATACTTGGAAATATAATCATGAAATTTATCTTCACCCTTAATTTCATGTAACTTATTAATGGTCTTCCAAGTGTCAAGTTTGAGAAAGACAAAGTATTTGGAACTTATAAAACGAGGAAGTAATCTAAAAGTTCATTCATAAGGAAACAAAATTAGTAATTTCTAATACATTTTTACAATTACTACGTATGAATTTGTTTGAATGTACTGTAATTGCCAATTTAGGTATTAAGTTGTATGCTTTTGTCATTGTAGATTATTTTAGCATGTTTAGGTGTGTTTTTCTCTTACGTAGTAAATATGAATGTTTTGTAACATTTTTCAAGTTTTTCTAAAAGAGTACAAAATAAAAAATCTCTTTAATACATTATTAGAAGTCATCATAGTAAGGAGTTTGAGAATGAGAGGTTTGAGACCATTTATGAAGATGACAATATCTTTCAAAACTGTATAACTCCTATAATCTCTTAAGGAAATAAAGTTATTAAGATGAAATGTAGGACATTGTAAGAGATGGCTAAGATTATGACTAATAACTATGATCTCTCAAAGTATTTTCGTGTACAAGCTATGATAATTGCATGTTACATTTCTAATAGGGTCTATATAAGACTAACTATGGATAAAACATCATATGAGTTTTGACATATAAAGAACCTAAAGATCAGTTATTTCAAAAATTTTGGTTACGAGAGTTATTGATATGTGATTAATTTTGATACATTTAATCAATTACACTTAGCGATTAATAATACAAAAATGTTTAAGATACTTACTTTAATTCATATATAATTTTAGGTACAATTTGGAAGCAAATAAATTAAAGTAAGTCGAAAGTACTGCATTTAGGCATTGAAGATCAGTACTTACTTATCTTCATGGAGTAAGAAGAAGAAAATTAAAAGACAAGAAAAAATATATATACAAAGAAGATGAATTAAAGTTGCTCAGCTATGCATGTCCCTTGCAAGAACCATATAGCAGATGGACAACCAAAGCATCAATACGGAAGCAACAAATGTGCAAAACGCGCCAGCAAGTGAAAGCATAAGGAAACGCCAAAACGACGCAGCACAGGAGGACAACACCAAGTAACAAAACGATAGTGGGAGAAGTGAGAACGCAGACCATACATTTTACTAAATGCAAATAGCGTCTGCATTTCATGCAAATGTTATGCATGAAACGCAGACGTTTGGCCAAGATGTTTGCAGGGGTTAAAGGTGTGAATAGTGATGGTGACCAAGGGAGTTAATTTGTCACATCAAGCTACAGTAGCGTAGAGGAGGAGCGTTAAAAACAACAATAGAGAAGAGAGCTGTGTGAAAGAGTAGCGAACAGAGAAGGGAGGTGCGGTGAAGAAAGAATAAGGAGGTTTTAGCGAGGGATATATGAGTTGGTTTGAAGCATTTCGGGAGGGATTCATAGAGGGCTAGACATCCCGACACTAGTTCGGAGGCGACATCGACGTCGATGACCCGAGTTAAGTATTTTTTTTATTGTTTCGTTGTTTCTTTTTCTCATTAGAAATTTATTGTGTTATCTAATGTTAATTGATTTAGGTATTGTGTATGGATAATCAGATTTTTGATATTATTCAGTTATTTGTGTATGAACCCATTAGGTATTATGAAAAGATGATTTTAATGCATTTATTAAATCGTTTAATTGCAAACCTATTGCTAAAATTTCAATATAATTCGTAATTGTTATGTTGAAATTCATATGTAGCGATTAATAATTCGTAATCATTAGGGATAACATGACCTAGGTTAAATGACGCATCGTATGTGGTTGTTGCCTTGATTAATTGGTTTTCCTAATTCATAATGATACTGCCCAATTAAATTTAGAGATCGTATCCTAGGTTATTCGGTAATTAGGTTTAATTAACTATCGTATCTTGGTTAAATACTACCTAAGGGAAAACTTGGGTTAATTATTAACCAATGATTAATAGTTTCTAGGTGAAGTTTGAGAACAACAAATCAATGAAATATGCTTAATTAGGGTGTAGGCCGATATTGAACCAAAGAGCTGAGTCGCTATCGAATTCCTCACTTTTATCATTTTTCGCATGTTTTCTGTAATTTATTTTCATTAGGTCAGTTTTATTTTATTTTCTTATTCCAAATTCCAAGCCCCTCTTTTTTTAAAACACCGATTAATTTCATTTTATAAACTTTGCACATACTCTCTGTGGGATCGACCTAAACTTATCACTGTTATAATAGTAGTCTAATTATTTTATTTTGATTAGCGTTACGACACGTGGTCAGTTATATTGTGAATACTAAAAGTACTTAGATTAGTTTGACTCCAAAGAAGAAAGTACTTAGATTAGTTAGAGCTTTGGACTTGGGGACTCGATCCATCTCAACTTAGCCTAAAGAATTTTTATCATAAAGCCCAAAGAAAGAGTAAATTCTAAAAAATCCTTAAACTCGATTAAGTTTGAGCATAAAAAATTTGGGTTGAGCCCCAAACTTATGGATCCTAATTCTTCATGATTGGGATTTTTGAAATGTTAGTGATTTCTTATGAAATTAGTGATTAATTTTTTTAATATTTTCATGTTTTATAAATTATTTAGAGCATCAATTTCATAAGATTTTACCTTATTGCAATTTGAACAGTCCAATGTTTAGAGAATTGATGATAGTTGTTGCATATTTTTCTAAAATTGAAGATTCATTAATGCAATTAAGATTTTTTTTACAATCTTTTAAAACTCAAAAATAAAAATAATAAGGTTTAATTGTTGTCAACTTAAAAAATTTTGATTTTATGCATGTTAAAATTTGAGGATTTTGAAATTATGAACATTTTACATAATTCATTTTGTCTTTTTGGTCAAAATTGGATGATTCACTAATATTTGTATAATTTTGAACTTGTTAACATGAATTAAATATTTTTACTTTATTTTTGAACCATCTTTTGATTAAATAAGAATCAATAGAGTTAGTTGGTGGATTGACATTTAAATTAGAAGTGTTTATCTATTTTACTGACTATATTTTTATTTCTAAAGTCCCATTCTTATTAATTATTAGAGCTTATTGGATTCTTACTTGCTTAGTTGTCATAGATTTAATTATGGGTAATTCCTTCACATATATAAAGGGCTTCTAAGAGGCTTAGGCCTAAATTTTAGAGACTTAATAGGCCAATTCAGAGAATTAGGCCAAAAATTAGGATCCATTATGGGAAAATAAAACTTCCGTCGACGAGAAGCAAATGAAAGGCTTTCACAACCATTTGATCCAGGTTAAAGTCTGCATAAGTAGAGGTCCTCAAATCCTTCCTTGCCTTTGTCTTCATTTACTCCTCTTTCAAGGAGGCATGTTTATTATGACACTAAAACCTTCCATATAAATAGGGTTATCTACTATGATGACTAAGGATACTGCAAATAATATCATATAGTCCAGTATTTTCTTGATTAAGGATATGTATCTTTGCCCTGTAATGTTTAAAGAATTATCCCTATAAATTTCCTTTTTTTATTGTAATCTAAGAGATGAGACAGGACAAACCTATATAGTATTTATTTCTCACATCTATGATATTGAGATTTTGCTTACTTTAGACATTCTCAACAATATCTTTGACATTCTTAATCTTGAGCACTTTGATCACTGTGAATGCTTGACGAAGCATTTCTCTAATAAGGGATTTCATTTCATATCCAATTGAGTAACGAACATCTTTAGTTTTCCTTCCTCTATGGAAATCCTTTAAAAATCTAAAGATTTTAGAGATTTTTCAATACTGATCAAATTCTATCACCATTTTATTAAGTTCAACTTCATTTCAACTCCTAGTTATAAGAATGACTTAGGCTTTAGGATCTTTATTTCTTATCTACCTCCATGATGGGAGAAATAATAAATCTAGATCGATTCATTTTATGCAATATGATTAACTTCACCAAAAGAATGGAAAGAATCGAAATAGACTCTTCAATATTTTCCTAGGACTCTTCTTTGAACATTTATGAATTCTTTCCATTGATGATGAGTTCTATTTTGATTCCTTATTTTATTCTACTAACTTGTAGCCCATAAGACTTTTTATTATCAACGTAGTGATGAATAAACCATAACTAAGACAACAACTTCCAATTAAACATTACAGTAAGGATGAGGGCCTAAGTCCCAGTGGTGTAATTCTTGTGCTTACATGAAGTCAAATCGAGGAGCTTCTTTTCAATCATAAGGTTACTAATAATAAGGCAAGTCCATCTAGTAGACCTATGTAACCTCGATCGATATAGGCCTTTATGAACTTTATCAACTAGGCTAGCAATATTGAAAAAGGTTTAGTGTTATATATAATCTTAATTAACCTTGATCTTAAGATATTGAGTTATGTCTTTACGTTCCAAGTCAATATGGACATTTTCTTTGTGTTCTTAAGATGTATATATTTAAGGAGAATAATATATAAATATGGATATTACTCTGTAGTTTTTGGGTTATGTACTCCTTTTAGATATTTTAGCATATTTCTCTTATTGGATTTTTAGATTATATGATTAAGAATAAAAATTGTAAAATAAAAAGAAAAAGAAAATTTTCAACAAGATATATATTTTCCAGATAAGAACCTAATATTTGGAGTCTGCATGAAATTATAGTTGTCTTAGAATTAAAAGTGAACATGAAAAATAATATTAGAGAATACTTACAAAAAGTGAGAGCTGAGATATATAAAATCTGTTAAAAATGGTTATTTTTTCTTCAAACTCTCTTTCAAGTTAAAACCATAACAGTTCATATATTGAGGTGATAGAAGTTTATACCAATCCTAACTAACTGTCTAATAAGTACTAACTACTAGTAACATTCTAATTTAGCCAATTATAAGCTAAACACACTATCATCACCTAAATTACCTAGTGATGATGCATTAACATGAAAGTAAAGATTGATATGTTTGAAGAATGGTATAAAGCACCAAAGCAAAAAAGTTGCTTTATAAGAGAAAAGATATTGAAGAAAATTTATTTAATTTATATAACACTTCGTTCCTAAGGTACCTAAATTTTATAGAAATTTATAATTATAGCATATTGCATTCTAATACAATGTGATGTAAATTTCTGAAATGAAAATTGAAAGATAAACTTCCTCAGCTAATTATTTTTAGTTACGTAATCTTCCTTTTAGGGAATAAAAGTGGGTGATAATATAATTTTGACGTAATATTTGATGAAGAATTATTTAAAAATATAAGAGGCATGAGATGTATGATTAAAGTTGACACTACATAGGTATTTGACTAAAATTTAATGAGATTACTTACTTATCTACCTTCACACTTTAGTTTTTGAAATGTCTTTGTTGAATGGATTTCAATGTGCATATCCACACCATGTTTTATTATGATCAATACAGGGTCTTCTCGATATTCCAAATATAAGAAATTATTATGGCCAGATGATTTATTCTCATCCTAAATATTCCTCATTGCAACGAAATTTCTCTAGCTCATCATCTAAAAGCACATCACCTTTGGAAACTCCATTAAATATCATTGGAAATGTTCTACTTTAAAATTAGTTTAATTTTCATTTACTGATGATCTACTACTCACAACGCGTGTCGAGTGCACTGCAAAATTTACCTGACTCTGCACACTAAAATTTGTAGTTGTGGTAAGTCGGGATCGAATCCACAGGGAATGCTCGGTTAACTTTCGTAATGAAATTAATTGATGCAAGGAAAATAAATGGGGGCTTCTTTGATTTCAAACAATTTAGAAAATTAAAGTAAAAGTAAACTATTGAAAATAAATTAAAACAAATAATCGAAAATGAGAAAAGTGTCGAGTATAAGTAAGGTCCGGTTCTAGGGTCAATCTCGGCCTAAGCACAATTAAGCATATTTCTTCATTTTAAAGTCTTTACAATTCTTTTCGGACTATTGATATGAGACTAATAGAACGCTCTACAAATCTCGGTTTTCCCTTAGGTTGTAATTAATCAAGATACGATCATTAATTAAATCTAACTACCGAATAACCTAGGATACGATCTCTAGAATCAATTTGGCAGTCGCATTATGAATTGGAAAACGATCAATATAGGCAGTAACCTCACACGTTTGGGCTATCCAACCTACGTTATATTGTTCCTAACGATTAACGTTCGTTAGATGCCACTCACAAATATCAAAGTAACAATTACGGATTACAATTAATACTTTAGCAATAGGTTCGAAATAAAAACGATCAAAATAATATATAAAGATCATTAATCCCAAAACCATCTAAATTAATACCAACAACACAACAATCCAAAAATAAATCATAATTTTAAAATGACAGAAATAGCTTAACCATGACTTGGCGTCGATATCTCCGTTGAACCGGTGTTGGGAAGTTAGCCGATCATCTTCATTTTCATGCTCCAAAAATGACTCATAGTGTTCATTTGATGAAGCAGAATCACGTTACCAGCAGCTTCAACGTAGTAGCGTCCACTGTTCCTTGAGTAGACGAATTAGTGTTGCCCTCCTAGTGTGTTCCTACAGCAACGATTTTCATAAGTTAAAAACATAATACGCATTAAAACCCTGCTCCCCTCTCTACAAGGTCTTCGGCGTTTTTTTTTCAAGGAGTTGCGCCAGCACTGTTCAATTATTAGACCATTTAAAAACCTCCCACGTGAAAACCGTTCCAGCCTCCACGTTTTTCATCCACCTGTAGCCCCTACTTGTAACAATAAATTCACAAGACAAATAAGTTTTTGAGTGTTTTCAAAACTTTCCTCTGCCAGCACTCCTCTGCTCTCTTGTTTCTCTAGCGTCTACTGTTTATTCTCCTCACTATTCTTGATTGATTGGACAAATAAGGGTCACAATCCTTTTGAATCCCTTGCTCATTCAAGTCTGTTTGCGTTGCCCTCCAAAAACACTGCGTGTTATGTTGTTATATTTACCTCCTTTATTTTTGTGTCTGCGCTGTCAGTTTTCTCACGCGTGTCTCCTCTCTATGTTCTCCACGTTGCGTCTGCTGTTGGTTGCTCCTTTGACGATTAAAAAAAATTGCAACAACTTAAAGCCTCCAATGTGCTCCTTCTGTTGTGCGTGATATTGCGTTTTTATCAGTGTTTTGAAAATCGGACCGAATCGGTCGGTCGGACCGAAGAACCGGTGAACCGGAGTATGAAACAGTCCGATTTAGCTCGTATTTTTTGTGAGTGATTGAGCCGTTCATTTTACGGTCGGACCGGTAAAAACCGTTGAACCGGTAAAAGAAAGAACCGGCCGGTCTATTTGAAATGCC
>JAOQMR010000006.1:20305952-20320098 GCA_027563865.1 Erythroxylum pelleterianum | reverse complement strand
GTGAAATGGACATAAGAGTTGAATGTATTAACACTGAAGAGAAGTGAATTGTCAAAGGAGAGATGAAGTGTTTTTGTGAGTACTAACTTGGCAAGGTGTGCCCAGATTTGGAGAAATGATAAGTTATGCTATTATGAATTGGTCTATATGAAACTTATTATGAGTTAGTGTTACTGGCGAAAGATGTCTTAAATTCGCATTATGTAATATGTGAATAGGTTAAGAAATAATGGGATGATCGACAGAGATAGATTGACAATGTAAGAAGTAAAAGTTGGTGAATAATCTACAATATACTGATGAAATAGTCAAGATAGTGTGATAGCTAAATAAGTGACTGAAAGACCTATTGAGTTTGTCAACTGTGGTATTTTGGAAGAAAGTATTTGAGTGATGAAGTATATGGGAGATGAAGACGCATATGAAGAATTAATACCTCTGTCGTATTGATCAATCAGATGAGAATTTTGGGGACAAATTTTTTTTAGGGAAGGAGAATTGTAACATCCCGTCCTCATATTAAGGGTTAGGACCTGAAATTTTAGTACATGGGAGCTCAAAGAGAGATTAAGGAAATGCATTTTCTTGCTCATGCATAATGTTAGCATATTTGCACATAAATATTGAATGTTTGCATATAAAAAGTGGTACATGCATTCATTGACAACTTCCAGGTATAATTGATGTTAAATGTGAGTTTATTGAAAATGAGAAGTAAAGAGAATTGAAAGAGTGATCTTGGTATGAGTTATGATAAGGAAAGATTTAGAAACAAAATTGGTAGTGATCTGAAAAATGTTCGCTGAGTGTGCTTTGGTCTGTTAGCCATAACTTTTTCTCTAGTTATCTAAACGAAATGATTCTTAATTTAGATTAAACTATAAACATATGACTACATTTCTTATGAAGATATCGAATTTAAATTATGTCTCTAAGAATCTTAAAAGTTGTCATGCAGTTGAGAATTAGGTACAGTACATTGGTGGATGAATGTAAAATTCATCTTCAGACTTTAGGAAAAAATTTGGGATTGATCTATATAGATTTTGGCACAGTTGCCTTTTGAGAGTTGTAGATCTTTCTATTAGCTTTCCAACGATATATAGTATGGAATTTTTGAACATTTGAGTCAAAAGTTATTATCATTATAAGTGGAGATACTTTGGAGAGCGAAAAGTAAGACGATGTAGAAGTAAGACGAAGCAAAAGTGAGACGATGCAAATGAAAGAAGGAAGAAAACATCGTCTTAGTTACTATTTATATCCATCGTTTTAGTTACTGTTCATCCACATTGTCTTAGTTACTGTTCATACTAAGACGATATTACTATTCATCCACATTGCCTTAGTTACTGTTCATACTACAACGATATTACTGTTCATCTACATCGTCTTAGTTACTGTTCATACTCATCGTCTTAGTTACTGTTCATGCTAAGACGATATTACTGTTCATCTACATCGTCTTAGTTACTGTTCATACTAAGACGATATTACTGTTCATACACATCGTCTTAGTTACTGTTTATATCCATCGTCTTAGTTACTGTTCATGCTAAGACGATATTACTATTCATCCACATCGTCTTAGTTACTGTTCATACTAAGACGATATTACTGTTCATCCACATCGTCTTAATTACTATTCATAACCATCGTCTTAGTTACTATTCATCTCATATCTTCTGTTTCATTTTTTCGGTTCAAACTTTTTTCGGTTGGACCGAACAGTCCGGTCCGATTTTTAAAATATTAGAAAAACATAAACAAGTAACCAAATTCACCAACAAAATACAAAATTAAGTAAATTCTATCGATAACAAATGGCGTGTCTTTAAGAACAAATAGATCTAAAAGGTGATTCGAAAGCAAGCAAAACAAATAACCAAATTCAAAATGCCCTCTTTTATGTAGCTTAAAGAACAAAACATAGACGTAAATGGGAATAGATTTTAATTTTTCTATTTTTTAGTTAACTAACTTTTAAAAATTGAGTTGAAAAACAGACACGTGACATGGAAAAAAATTTAATGCAACATCAACAAAAAACTTAACATCTAATATTTTCGTAATAAATTAAAGGTTGAAATATTTAAACGTGACTTCAAACTAGTATTGCAAAATTAAGTTTGAATTTTTTATAATTAACCCAATGATTAATAATAAAACTAAAATCAATATTTACAATTTTATGAGTCATTACCACAAATTCCAACATGGAATGGAATGGTCGGTTACGGGCGGGCCAGTTGATTAGGCAAATGAGGACGGCTTCTTGATGCTTAAAGCACAAGCAGAAAGAGCAGCATCATCTCCTTTCAACGCGAATCTTATTCAGCCACACCATTTGGGCCTCTAATTAACTTGAACTGATCAAACTAAGAAGAGTTTGGAACCTCTCTGAAATTAACTCCCATTGGACTGGAGATATTATTTTGTGGCTACCAGTCTCATGTTCTATGAACAAGCCACTCGGTTATAATGTTTGTTATATCTTGCCGCTCCGGTTCGAATAGGAGATCATGCAACAATCCATCAAATAATTTCATGGATTTGTCGGCTGAAGAGGCTTCAATGTACAGTTTCTCAGAAGCTACTGGATCAGTAACAGTGTCAGCAGTGCCATGCAGCACTAGAAAAGGAACTGTCAATTTTCTCATATTCTGCTGCAAATACGTGGCAACACGAAGAATCTCATACCCAGTTCGTACCCTAATCGAGCCTGTGTACACAAGTGGATCTGAATACTTAGCCACTAGTGCCTCTGGATCACGAGAAACTGGCATTCCTTTCTTATTTGCCGCACCTACTTGGAACCTTGGCAATAATAGGGAGACAATTGGGGCCAGTACCTGCCATGAAATATAAGAAGACTTAGCAACAGAATAATTCAGTCGATTACTGCCACATAAACATATGTTCTTACCACAAAGATAGGATGGGATGGCTGAACTCCTACTGCAGGTGAAGTCAATACCACACCAGCTACACGGCTTGCAACCTTTTGATCCAGCACAGCCTGCAATTTTCCATGCAAATGTAAATGATAGATGTCCGATTTTGAGGCATACGTTGATTGATTAACAGATGTGCGTTCATAACCCGAGCCCAAGTGAAGCCCTTGTTTGGGAAGGCCAGCTTAAACATGTCCAAATTCAGTAACCGCATAAACATTCCACATTCCTTCTATTAAAAACTTAATTTTATTTGTGAAATTTACTGTTTCTAACAAACCTGTAATCACTGAATTCCAATCTTACCTTCAGGACAATGGCTGCACCAGTAGAATGTCCAAAACAAAAGCAGGGGACCCCAGGATTTTCTGCTAAGATCTTTTCTAAAAAGGATTTCTATCAAAAGTTCAAAAAATGAGCACATTCAGATGCCTTTCTCCAGCACCAAAAGAACAATCAAATATGTAACATGCAACACAAGTAGCATACCAAATCACTGACAGCATCATCCAGAGAATTAACATAAGCATGTAGCCCGTCGCTACCCCCATGCCCTGATATGAAGAAAGAAACTATCACTTTTAAATAGGAGTGTATATAAAGAAAGAGATAGAACATTTACTGAAAACTACAACATAAGGTAGCTAAAGAACACCGGCTCTAAATAGAAAAACCAAAGACTCGATGCATCTACAGCATCAAACTGTCAGAAGTCATTAAAAAAAAAGATTGTTTCGGTTTACACAACAAGAAGTGCATAGATATTTTTGCAGAAAAGAGAAAATTTTCTGCCAAAAAAAATTCACATTTGAAGTTAGAGACATAAAACGAAGGACTGTCAACCGAGCAGCTTGAATAATTTCATATGTTATTGATTCAGTCATCCAATATTCGGTGGAATGTAGAAAGTAAACTGCAAGCCTACGCACAGATGCAGCTAGTGCAGGATCAGCTCAAAACCTTCATTTTGCTATTTCCAAACTTCTGATATGAATAATTTCAAATGTTATTGATTCAGTCATCCAATATTCAGTGGAATGTAGAAAGTAAACTGCAAGCCTACGCAGGGATGCAGCTAGTGCAGGATCAGCTCAAAACCTTCATTTTGCTATTTCCAAACTTCTGATAAAATAATTCAAGGAATTGGAAAATAGTGAAATCCACTCTCTGTTAACCTAGAGAACAAACTTTGTGACTATGGTTCTACATCTCTAAAACAGAAATATTTCAGTAGGACCAACTTTAAGAGTGTGCATCCTCCCTTTGACAATTTCATTAAGGGAATCTCCGATAAAAGCCAATCAAAAAATAAGCTTTAGAGTATGCATCCTCCCTTTAGCAATTTCATTAAGGGAATCTCAGATACAGGCCACCCAAAAAATAAGCTTACTTATTAAGATAAGCCAGACATGTTACTTTTTTGAACCAATGGACATCCAAGTCCCTGCAACATCCAAATATAGATGCATTGTTGTCGTGATCTCTAGACCATCAAACACTGATCGTAATAAACCATAACAGCATGTCCCTTAGTAGTTATATTTTAAAATATTTAACTTTTTCGGCGTATAAAAAGAATATCTGCTTATTCTTGCTCGTAATGTTATTACCATCATTATTCCTATGATTATACTCTTAGAGATAAATTTAATAAATGCAACAACTGTAAAATGTTGCTAACTACTTGAAAGTGTTTAACTAACTACAGTTTCCCTCTTTCCTACATTACGTGCTCTCATTTCTATCATGAATCTTGTGCAAAAGTTTGTACATACCATGGAGCAATAATCAAGGTAACACTGCAATAAACTTGAGTTTCATATGTTGATCAATAAAGAGTACTACTACAGTCCTCTATGTCAACTTTAACTTTTTCTATTTTAAGGATCATAATCTTGCAGCTAACTCTGTCAAAAAATTTCAAGTTTTGCTGTTGATCATGTAAACTTCTTATAACATTTTTGAGACAAACTTAAACAAAAAGATTTAAGAGGATCATAATAGAGAAAAGTACAATACATAGAAGACTGATAAAAGTATCATCACATCAAATTCCGAATAGAGTTAATGTAAAGGACTTGATTTATGCCTGTTTTAAAGGAAATTATTGTCCTTAACATGGATTTACTTTATGGTTAAAAAAACTAAAAAATGAGTTGAACTGAAATAGGAACACATAATAGACAGGAATAGAAGCTTGACCATCCCTTTCAGCTTACTATTCTTTTTAGCTTTATTAATCGTTATAAATGAATACTTATTTTATGTGTGTCTCTTTGAATTAAAGTGCTGCACTTCTAATGCTAGAATACTCTCCCTTTCCTTGGCAGTTCCATACATTAAGAAAAGACCTTGATCTTCCTTCGTTTATTCTTAAAAACCCCAAACCCACCACCTCACACCCCAACTGGACGGTGCACATCTAGCTCATTTTTAAATGATGTTCTCCACATTATCATATGAAAGTTTACCACCAAGTAATCATTACTGCAGCCAACAACTTTGTTCACAACGTGACATTGTTACCAAACACAATATACGTTAGCCAAGAAAACCAGTATGGAAGATATTATCAACTAGATGCTACCACTATGTTGTCACCAAATGAAAAGACCAATTCAACCCAAAGCAAGCAAAATAGAAGGTAACTGTGAACTGCAGAACTGAAACATTTACCAATATCAAGGGAGTCTTTTCCAAACAAGTACAATGGAAAACTTCTGCAAATTAAGAAAACAACTTAATAACGGCAATCCCAAGTATATTCCAAACTTACCAATCCAATCCATTCCATAAACCTTAAGTCCGTGAGAATTCAGTTGCTTTGCAAAATCATTGTATCTTCCACTGTAGCAAAAATAGTCATCTGAGCAAATTGTAAGGCACGGGATAAATGTATGCAAAGTTTCTAGCTGCAATAACAAACCTGTGTTCATTCAGACCGTGCATAACAACAACCAGTCCCCTGCAAAACAGGCCAGAATCACACGCAACATCAATTAGTACCATATAGCAACCAAATGAGTAATATGATGGCAAGAATCAGCTTAGGTCGTGGTAGTACTTTATGTCCATGACTCAAGGTTTAAATCATCCGTGGAATGTGAATTTATGTTGATTTAGGTTATTTCTTCACATCTGTTACTCCTCAAGTATAGACTTTCTGTCCTTGTTGATACATCAAAATGTGTAAAGATTCCACTAAAGTTTAGAGAAAGGCTTTTAACCATGATGCTTATCTATGGCATTATATAATATTTCAGCAGCAGATATAGTACCAAAGAGATATCTATAAACTACTTTAAAAAGTAGGGGTGAATTCATGCAAGCACATGAAAGAAACTTGGTTAAAAGTAGCTTGACCATGATACTCATCACTTCCATTTCAAACCTAAGAGATAAGTACATTGTACAAACCAGCAGATTCTGTTTTGGGTTTTGTTTCAACAATCATCAATAATTTTGAACAAACTTTGCTTATAAAAGAATATAACAAGAACAAAAGTCCGAATAGTCAATACAGACTGTAGCCAGACATTCTAGTCTTGCCTCCTTCACCATTTTTCTTTGCTCCACATAATGCGTTTCAGTAAAAGTATTTCCACTGTTATCCTTTTAGATTGTTGTTTTTGGAGCTCTCATTTAGTCTTAAGTAGTTCCACTTGTCTCTTTTTTGTTCATGGATGCATATCTGGTCATGCGATAACTTTGGAAGATTAATTAACCAAAAAAAAAGTTATTTATTTTGAAGTAGATCATTTTCTTCTTACTAATACTAGTAGCATCACCAATAATTAGTCAATTTGGTTTCCAAAAATTTGTCTTTACTCATTAAGTTAGAGATTTAGCCCTTACCTTTTTAAAAATAGAAAAAAGTTGAACAAAATTTCTCTTCAATAACTATTCTCTCAACGTCCCTGCCAAAGGACTGGTTATTATCATGTTTTCTATGAATATATTTTACCACAGAGTTTCGTATGCTGAAAACAAAAAAGCTCCTACAAGATTTTATCAATTGCTAGGCATGTTATGCACATCACAAACAACGAAAGTAAGAAGAATGAAAGAAATAGAATTGCGTGCCAACTAATGATTATCAGGTCAGGGAATAACACAAGGCAGTAACAGAAAACTGTATAAAACTAGTGGTGCCTGGTGCTCATAAAGGGAGTAAGACAACAGGGGACCAGGAGAAGGACAAATCATTGTATTGGGAAACAGGTATGAGCAAAAATTGGTCCGCGGATGGTCCTTGCTCCAGGGAATAAGAAGACCCATCTGCTCAGGCCATATTATTCCTTAGAGATGCGGCAGAATGCAGAGCAACAGTTTGCATAGTAAAGACAGAGCATGACGGTGACCCAAGTTGAACCCAACTTTTCCTTTCAAATCCAAGTGGTGAAAGAAACGAGAAAAGGGAAGATAAGTAGATGAGTCTATCCCTAAATTCCTTATTCCATAACAAAAACATGCCGTGTCCAAAGACCACGAGTTAATTGTTGAATATGTCGGTAAAAACATCCCTTTAACTTCACCAAAAGATTTAACAATTTGTTTCAAACGACTAAAACAAGGCATCCACTATTCCAAAAGTTATAATTTTCTCTTATGTTGGACCCAGCACTAGAACTGCAGGGAACAGGGCAATTTCACCCAAATAAAAATCAAAATCAACCAAGACTCTTGGATCGCCAAAGAGATTATAGTAGCCAACATAGTAACTCTTGTTCCTGATGTTCCAACGAAAAAAAAATCCAATTTCCAGTTATCTAATTAACTTTTACATCTCCATGCATTTTTTATTTAAATCACCCGTGGGAAAACCAGTGCTTAAAATTGTTCTTAATATGCAGAAATTCCCTAAATTACCCTATTTAACAACTTACTAAATCACACAGGCCATCACAAATCACAAGTTTCAACCCAGAAGCTATAAAAATTAAGAAAACAGAAAAAGTGTAATCACCTGATATTGACAGAAACAGGAGTCCACGACTGCGTAAAAAGGGTGTCACCCCTGGACGTAGCAAACAACGAAAACTCCCTCACCGAAGAAGGGTCGTTGTCCTGCAACACTCTCCGAACAGCCAAGGCCCTTCGGGCAGCCACCTCCGGATCAACCACCGCGTTGGTCTTCCACGGCACGATCCTTGCCGGGACCCGCACCACACCCTTCCGCTGACCGCCGCTAATCTCCTGCGGCATCATCTTCTCATCTTCCGTGGACGCCCCCACCACCGCCTTTCGTCTCCGGCCTCGGAACGGCAAGAGCAGAATCAACAGGATGGCGTTTATCAACAGTAACAGACTCCTCAACGCCTTGAGAGAAAACAGAGCACTGATACGGCCGCTTGCTCCGGACGTTAGAATAGCGTCGCCGGCACATGCCCGAGAAGAGTGTCCGGTGGCCATGTGTGGTGACGGTGGAACGTTGGTGAGAAGAAGAAGAGGCACAGGTTGCGGGGGTTTGGGGTGTGTCGGAAAAATTCTGTTGTTATAAGCTGTGTGATATGGAAATGAGAACTTGAGCGGAAATGTTGCAACTTTAGATGGTTCTAATGCAGGTACCATAAACAACGTTGGTGCTCTGTAACTGATCATAAATAGATTCGCACAAAAACTGAAAGAATTAATAGTAATACTTAAAGAGGGCTGCAAATATAAAAATGATTTATATACAGTACAGAGCTTTTGAAGAAAGTTGAAATTAAAAAATGGCTAATTATAGTGTTAATTTTAAAAATTAAAACTCAAATGAAATACTAATAAGGATGGATTGGCGTTGGCATTGGCATTGGCATTGGCATTGGCAGAGAGAAGGGGAAAAAAAAAAAAAGCAATGTTAAATCAATGGAACTGAAACTTTGGTTGGTGTAGGATATGACAGGTGTCGTTTGGCTGTCTAAAGAAGATCGATTTTGGTGGAAGGTACTAGGCTAGAGGAAACCAAATGACAACTGACATGATGACATACGGTGGGATGAGGGCGGCGTAGATAATGATGCGGCGACTTGCCACTCTGTCAGAGTTTTGGATCGCGCTTCCCTAACGCGTTAGCGTGCCAATGCATGCTTTTTGTTGAACAATGCGTGTGGTCATGACTCCTGACGTTCCTTTGTCCTGGATTTAATTAAAAATGTAAAAGTACTAATTTTGAATAAGGTAAGAAAGAATAAAAAACTAAAAGGTCGTTGATATTGATATCCAATTTTCGATTACAACCAAATCTACCCAAAAGATATTATGCTGATAGCTGTTATCTTTACTGTTTCCACTTTGTTCTTAAATTCATTGCGTTATTCTTATAAAACATTTATAAATTCTTCTAATCTAATCTAATCTTCCTCTTAATTTATTTATTTTGGTTGACGAAACAACCACATGTCCGCTAGAATCAATAAGGCCAGGGAGCTTAACTAAACTAATGCAAATCACCTGACCAGAAGATTAAAAGTGAACCAATTTATTTATATCTTTTATATTTAACAAGTATAATATCTAATTTCATTACTTTCATGTTTAATTACTCAACTTCATTCATAGCATATAACTTTCTTTAAAAAAATTCAGAATACTAAATTAAATAAAATTTTAAAATTAAATTATGTAAAAAGGTGATCATATGACGCAGTTTCTTTTTATTGTTAATTTTGTCTTAAAATTTTTCCCGAGTATCTTTTCTTTTCTATTATAATTTTTAAAAATTCTTAATTCATTTCTCTAATATCTTTAATATAATTTCAAATTTCAGTAAAATCAAAAGTATAAATATATAAATACAAAATACTATAATTGTTACAACATCATTTTCAATTTCAAGAAATAAAAAGAAACTTAATATTATTCTTAGTTTACAATTAAAAGGATAAAGGGCAATAATTTCTTTGTAACTTCATGAATTCCAGCAAAATTTTCTTTAATTTCGAAGTTTTGTAGACATTTCCTGTGTCGAATGAAATTTTTTAAAATTAGTTTTCTATTATATTTTATTCATTTTTTATAAAGTGACAATTACGAAAAAGGTGATATTGAAGACAAGTTATTTTATATAAATAAAAAACTTATAATTAAACTTGATAAATATATAACTTCGATCCAATTTTAGTTTTTTGCCTAATTTATTTTATTCACCCACTTTCACATTTTTCTTGACATATTTATTTGAATACCATATTTTTCCAGTTATTGGTTTTCTTCTCAATTTGTATTGTAGGTGTGTAAGTTGCAAGCGATTGTGGGTGAGTTTGTGAGTTTCGCTAATAATTAGGTTTAGAGACTTTATATGGGTTATGGTTCGAGTTTTGGTTGAGGAGTTTGTTAGATTTGATTCAATAGGTCAATGTGATTTCTAATGATCAGTGTAAGGAGCTTATAGATGATTGCATTAAAAAGATTGTGAGCACTGCGATTACTACTTATCTTAAAAGGAAAATAAGGATTAATTCCTACAATACTTTATCTCTAGCTTGACCAATTCTAAGCATTAAAATAATGTCAATGGCATTATCATTGATCTTGGTATCCTTAGAAGTCAACTATTAACATTACTTAAGGCTTAATCTAGTCCCACAATCATGTATGTAATATGACATTATCACATTAATTTGTTTCCTTATTTAGAATCATCCAAAAAATATAAATACCCCTATTGTATACATGAATACACATACTAAAAATACAAAATTCCTCTCGTCATTTCTTTTCTACTATCAATTTCTATATGATAACAGAGCTTCTTTTGTAAAAAGGCATAAAAAATTCTAGTGTTTTCTTTCAACTTTTCCCTTGCAACCTTCTATCCTCACATTTTGGGTTCTTAATCTACTTTAAAAACAATTTGTCATAAGCCAAATTGTTCCTCTATTTAAGTAGACCATATGGTGCAAAAAACATCATTAGTCATCGTCGTTCACACCCTCACGTGCTGCCGAAAGTTGTTGATCTCTAAAAAACCCTAGCTGAAATTGTTGGGAGGAAAATGATGACCTAAATGATGTCGTTTAGCTTCCAGGCAAAATGACATCGTTTAGACCGAAATGATAGTCATTCCTTATATTGACTCCACTTCAATGTCACACTAGCCGCCATGTTATCAACCACACCATCAAACATATCAGTCATTGCCACTTCATCATCCTAGTCATCACCATACCACCATTAATCAGCATTACATCATCAGTTCATGTCAGTCTTTCAATGGCACATGATTTATAAAGGTCACCTAGAGTGCCAACCATACGTCAGCAAGAAGCCAAGCAATCCAGAGAGTCCAATCAAGTGAAGAATTCTGAATTGCGAGCTCCTAAAGCAACGAGATCGCTAGTGTCAATTTTACGAGAAGATTCAGCCAAACAGGCTGAAGAGATTCAACAAAAGAGGAAATTGGAGTCTGAGAAGCAGAAGCCCCAACCTCAAAAGTCACCGAGGTTGAGAAAAGATAGTGTTAAGAAAACAGGGAATCAGACGAAAAACATGACTTCTGACGAGATCAGGCAAGAGAAGAACATCTTTGTTGCAGAGGAAATTAGCTCTGGAGAAGTCACTGCTAACATTGAGGACATTCACACTGTGAATGATAATCCTATGTTTGAAGAAGTCTTTTCTACTGCTGCTCCAACTGGTCAATCTGAAGAAATCAGATTAGTTCCAGTAAATACTTTTTCCCAATCAGGACTAGATAGTCAGGAAAAAGCTACACACACTGTTGTTCAAGAGGAAGAGCCTGCAGAACACAGTGTGGTACTGGTTAACTCAATTCCCCTTCTACGAAAAGAGGATTTGGAAATCAGAGTGGTTATAGAAGAAGAGAAGAAGAGGAGGAGCAACTCAATAATAATCAGGGACAAACCAAGGAAAGAAGTGAGAGTTTACTTCAAGCCAATTTTGGTAGATGAAAGTACTGTGCATCTGTTGGACGAACGCGACATAAGCTTCTTTGAACATTTGAAAATAGTTGCAAAGACACCATATCCAAAAAATATGTCATGTATACCTCACACTATTTTCCAGTTTTAGAGACCACTGTGATAAAAATTGTGCCTAACATCGAACCACCGTTCTACGCGGTATATGATGATGATAAAGGGAAGAAGACGATACACCTAGAACCCGTGTTCAATGATATGACTCAGGAGCAAATTGAAGAAGAAGTGCTTCAGATAGATGACGCGTGTGATCTACAGAGGAAGGCAAAAGCTATGTTCATTTATCAAGATCCAGGAACAAGTGGAAGCAAATTCGAGACCGATGATCAAGAGGGAGGTATACTGAGTGAAGGTCAGTATAATTTCATAAAGATTGCAGATATGGAATGTTCAATTGTTGTTTTGAAGACCATTCTGCGCCATCGACCATTATGGGACATCACTTCATTGGAAGAAATCCTACCTTGGCTTGGTCGACCACTTCCACGACTCCCGGTTCCTGATGACCTTGACCTTCCTGAACCTGACCTACCTGTTCCACCACCTCTCCTTCAAATTATTGAAACCATTGTTTCAACTGAAGATGCTTATTCTACAACGGTTGCCATTATTGAAAATCGACCTACAGAGATAGGACAACCGAATGTAGCTGAACCACCCAACTTATAGCAGCAAGTTAATAAGCTGGTCAAAGATATGAAGAAATTGAAGAAAATGATGAAGAAGATTGTGAAGCATAATGGCTTATAATCTTTTTGGCTTATAACAAATAGGGGGAGAAGTGCCAAGAAAGAAGAAGACATTGAAAAACAGGAGGAATCAGTGTCAGTAAAGAAGAAGAAAAGAAATTAGATTTTTGTTTTGTATTTTTGCTTTGTAAAGCTTTTCATGCTTCTGATCAAAGTATTTGTTATCATCAAAAAGGGGGAGAATGTTAAGTCAAAATGACTTTACGCGATTTATAATTTTGATGACAAACAAAAAGAAAGCAAATGAAAAGCAGACGGAGAATAGTTAACTAAAAAGCAGACGGAACATATCGCAGGTGAAATATAGATGGAAGATATCGCAAGTGAAATATAGACGGAAGTTATCGCAACGAAAGCAGACGAAAGCTTAGTAGAAAGCAGACGCAGAAAGCAGACACTAGAAAGTAGACGCTAGAAAGCAGACGCAGAAAGTAGACGAAAGCGGAAAGTAGACGGAAGTATCAGTCTGAGTTAGTTACGGAACTCAATTGAATAACTGTTTCTTTAAAGATTCAAGAAGCATTTAACAAGAAGCAGTTGGAGACGGAGACTATAAATAAGAAGTCGAAGTCGAAGACAACAACAAGAGACATATAGCGTAAATTGAACTAAGAAAGCTAGAGAGATTACTGTGCAATCATTGCTAGAGCAATACTTTTCTGTAACAAGCTCCATACACTATTCAAGTTTGAAAGTGCTGCAGATAGCCTGAAGAGGCTAAGTGTAAAAGAATACTGATTGTAAAGAGACCTGAAGAGGCTCAGCGAAAAGAATACTTGTAAAAGTTTGAGAGTTAGTGAAATCTCAGAAGATTATCTGAGGACTGGACGTAGCCCACGGTTTGGGGTGAACCAGTATAAAAACTACAGTGTCAAGATCTCTCAACTATCTCTATTTCATTACTGTGATTTTAGATATTTCTAATTCGCAAGATTTTAGAAAAACATTTACAAACAAGAATTAAAGGAATTTGTATCTGAACAAGTTTTTGTTTTAAATAAGAAGTTTTCCTTAAAAAGGGGTTAATGAAAAAGTTATCACAATTCAACCCCCCCTTCTTGTGCATTTGTATATCATTGTATTAATCTGTGATTCACTTCAGGTATCTCTCAGGACAAAGGTACCATGTTTGTATTTCCCTCCTCTATGATACACATGGTGTTTGCAAATGGAATTGAAATGGCTTTCACCTTGTCTATGAATTCCATGCTCAACACTACTTGCAAATTCATTTCTTGATTGTTGCCAAAAGTTGATCACCATTCTTAGTATTGAATTTTTTTTAGAGAAATTACAAATATATATACACGACTAGGGATAAAAGAACCTCAAATGAAAGTAGTATTGATTGTAAAATTTATTAAACATTGTGTAATTAGATATGAAAGTAGTCTCCCTAACACGTAAAGGACGTCTAACTTTGATAAATCTTTGTGTAAGGTTTAGTCTAGTTATTATAGAATAATTGTGGATAATATAGTTAAGAAAAATACTTCACTTTTCTACATGCATGATCAAA
>JAOQMR010000006.1:20256378-20287618 GCA_027563865.1 Erythroxylum pelleterianum | reverse complement strand
GAGTTAGTGAAATCTCAGAAGATTATCTGAGGACTGGACGTAGCCCACGGTTTGGGGTGAACCAGTATAAAAACTACTGTGTCAAGAACTCTCAACTATCTCTATTTCATTACTGTGATTTTAGATATTTCTAATACGCAAGGTTTTAGAAAAACTTTTACAAACAAGAGTTAAAGTAATTTGTATCTGAACAAGTTTCTGTTTTAAATAAGAAGTTTTCCTTAAAAAGGGGTTAACGAAAAAGTTATCACAATTCAACCTCCCCTTCTTGTTCATTTGTATATCATTGTATTAACGTGTGATTCACTTCAGAAGTGTCATACGACAAAAAGAGTCGTTTTCCCTTACATTGAAATGAAGAGGGCTTAAAAATGGTCAAAGGCCATAATAAATTTAAGATACTGTTAGTGAGTGAAATGAATCTGTAATAAGAATAAAGTGGCTTATGAAAGATAAATGAATTTTGGTGGATCACCTCAGAGTTATGGAATATGGTGAGACAAGCTTAAGAGTTAAGTGTATTACCAATAAAGATATGTGAAATACTAAGTGAGAGATGAAATATTAATACGATATGACAAAGAGGTATTGTCGGCAAATGAAGTGAAAATTTTGGGCAACCTTAATCGTATTGAGGAAGCTATTAAGATGATGTGATACTTGAAGAAATGATTAAAGGAAGGATTAATTACATTGATTATGGCCAATTAGAAGAATTTATTTTAGTGATGAAGTTATATGGGAAACAGACGAGCATATGAGGAGACAATATCCCCACCTGTTCGAGCAAACAGGTAAAAATTTTGAGGATGAAATTTTTTTTTAGGAGGAGAGAGTTGTAACATCCCGTTACCCATATTAAGGCTAAAGTTTTAAATGTGAGAGATTCACTGAGATTAGAAATGTATTTCATGCTCATGCATCATGTGATATGCTCATGCATATGAACATTGAATCGTTGCACATAAAAATGAATGTACATGCATTCATTGACATTTCGGGTATAATTGTTTATAAATGTGAGTATATTGAGAAATGTTGTCCCCTAAAATTTTCTTCTTGATGACTAAATATGATTTACATTAATTATGAGTTCCCTATGAAATTTTGTGGAAACTAATTATTATGTTGATGTTAGAAAGATTATGTGATAGAGGTTGGTTGAATTAAAGTGTAAAGGTAATAAGAATGTTCATGGGGTGTTTTTGGCAAGACACTTAAGGTTAAAAGAACATAGGCCTATAAGAAAGGAGAAAAGGGGGATTTTTGGGCTCATTAAGGGTAGAAATGGAAGAAAGAAATATAGTCTTGCTTTTTAAGAAGGGGGAAAACGTGAATTGGAGAGAAAAAAAGAAAGTGTTATGAAGAAGAGAGAGAAAATAAGAAAGAAAGAGAAGAGAATTTGGGTAGTTGAGAGAGAGAAAAGAAGATAATTGAGCTAGGGTTTCATCATTTCTTAGTCTTGAGAGAGATTTTGAAGTGGTTCAAGACAACAAAAAGGTAAAGGAATAGAAGAGTTTCCATTTGAGCCAAAGATCTCTTCATTTGGTGAAGAATCAAGGTAAGATCATTTTGAATCTTTTGAATTTTTGGAAGGGTTTTAGTTCATGGAGTTAGAAAACGCATGAATCAAAGTATTCTAGAACCAATTTTAGTGATTGTGCTTCGTGGGATTTTCAATTGAAAACCCTATTGAGTTGAGATTTGGGACTTTATTGAAGCCAATTTGGTAGCGGAATGGTTATGACCAGGACATTCCAAGTTTGCACAGTGCAAATTCTCAAGTCTTCCATAGGGGTAAATTTTGTGTTCTGACTTCAGGAAAACAACTGTATTGACCTAGGCTAAATTAGACAAAGTTATCTTCTAGAAAGTTGTAGCTTATCTTTCTAGCTTTCCAATGATATGAAATATGAAATAATGGCATAAGTACAAGGGTGCCCACAAGCTTGGACCTGGACAAGGGCGCCTACCTAAGGCCCACTCTCATGAAAAATAAAACATGGACCCTTATAAAAAAGAAATTGAGGCAAAATAGGGCTTACTCATGATCCTGATAAAGAGCAAAATGAGACAAAATAGGGTCAACTCTTTACTCTCATAAAGAATAGAATGAGGCAAAATAAAGTTCACTCTTGACCCTTATAAAGACCCCTTTTTTCACTTTACCTTGGGTACCCATAGAATTTCCACATCTTATATATGTATATGTTATTCCTTCCCAAGTGGATGATGTGTCTATCATCTTTATTTGTCACTTCAGATTTTCTATCTCCATTTTAAATGAAACTTTATTTTCTTGCATTCAATTTATTTTTGTTCAGCTTCTTCATCCCTTAGGTGCAATTTTTCCTTCCATATTTTAGCTTATTTCTTCATTCCTAAATGCCTCTTCCTAATCATAATCCTACTAGTCTCTAACATGTTGATAATAGGGCGATATGTGGTTACTAAAATTTAGATTTTGAATGTTTCGCTCATATTATTATCTATAAATGGTAATTTTGACTCGATAAATTTGAAAGCCCTACTATAAGTTCCCTTAAGATACTCAATAAAATAATGTACATAACTAGTGCAATTGGTCCAATGTGGTAAGCCTATCATTAAATTCTTTTAGGAATATTACATAAACACAATTCTAAAATACTTTTTTTATGTCCTTACCCTTTCATTTTCCCATCTAATTATGATATATATCTTGCACACAACCTATGTACAATAGAAAAGAATACAACATTCTTGGATCTCATGAGTCCTTGAAAATTTAAAACAAAATTAAATTAAGAGCTCATAATATCAAATTTACAAAATTCAGCTAGTTAGATACAAGGCAAAAGAAATAGGGCTTCCCTAGTTTAACAAACTTTAAAAATCTCCTAATCTTTAAAAATAGGGCTAAAATGCTAAAAACAATTGTTGCATTTTAATACAAAATAATTTTTTCATGTTAAGATTAAAAAAAACTAAAAACATGAAAATAAATGTTTTTGGACAATCACCCATCTTGCTTAGATGAGGAGGGACCACATCGTGATGACTCCTAGTAACCCACTCTAGGTTCTCTCTGAGTGTTGTAATTCCAGATGACCTTCTCAACCAAGACCCTCCTATCATCGAGATGTGGGTCGATATTGGGTACGTTTTTCTGCTGAATAACAAATTTCAAAACTTTGTGCCAAGCGTGTTTTCGTCGGCCAAAGTTCTTTTAAATACTGGATTTGGCAAGAACAAATTTTGGGATTTTTAGAACATGATTTGCGTTGGAGTTTCTTGATTTAGGATTCAAAGGGGAAAGGGGATTTGTAGTTTCCGAATTTAATTACTTTTATTCGTTGATTTATAAAATAATATAGTATTATTTTTAATAATTCAATAATTTCAAATTAAAAATACATTTTAAATTTCATAAAAGAAGCTTTTAGATGGCAATAGTTGCCTGGCTAGCATGTAATGTATGTAACATATGACAGGTTAATGGAGATCTAACATAAATTGAATGAAATTAAATTTTAAGGCGTATATGGTATCATTTTGTAAATACTAAAATATAAATTGGTATAAAAATAATGACAGAGATTAATTTAGTCCTTTCATAAAAACATTAGAATAAGATTTGCACATTTAAGTATATATCAAGTTGATAACTATTTAGATGATCTAATCAATTATATTATTATACGAATTGGGAAGTTTTTATCAATTCAATGTTGGCATTAAAATTTGTGACTCTAAATTGTTGTTTATGTTTTTTACTTATTCCTATATTTTAAATGCTGTCTCATACTTTCTTCATATTACGTTCTTTTTAAAGGTACAAGCAAGAATAAGATTGCCATCGGATCTATATTTAAGCTTTGAGCCCAACATATATGGCTCTTTACGTGGGACTCGTTTCACTGAGGCCTACATAGCATTTTGGTTTTTGGGGAATGAAATTATTCTTTTGATGACATAATTTATTTAAATCATGTAATTTCGAATAGTTAGGTAGAGAACTCTAAAATCTGTGGCACGAATCGGATTTCGTGGAATCACTTGCAGATTACCGAAAGTGATTTGCTGGGGACGTTCTGCACCCCATAATGGCAACATGTGAATCTCGTCTACGCTTGCCAATCAGTTCTTTGGATTACTCTTATTTGCCTTTCATAAACCAAAGGCTTCATAGGTCAGTTGTTTTGCATTAACGAGCGGTTCCTTTATTGACTTTTCTATGATGCTTCTAAAGATGAACTGGTAAATGGACATGAAGATTCCATAAAGTTAATCATGACAAAGACTCCACTAACAACTTGAACATAGAATCTCACTTAATCCATCACTAAAACTCTTTATGCCTTTTTGTTCGTTGATTAGCCGATGGTAAATACCAAGGAGAATAAGTTAAACAAAAAAGAATGTACTAAGGTAACAGGAAACGGACTAGTGCTTTTATGTTGTGTAATCTATACGCATATCGATATTGACTTAATTTGCAATTTGTTAACAGGAAAAGAAAAGAAATTAACACGACAAAAAGGCAGGCAAATTCTTTTCTCACTTCAGTCATTTTCTTTGCTTTGCCAATGCGTTCTTCCTAAGGTGAACTCCAAACTTGGATTGTCAAGTTCCTGGTTGGATCCTTTTCTTTTTGATTGTGCAATCTCCCTTCCCTGCATGTATCCATTACTTCAGTTAAATTCATCTCAAACGAAGCGAACTGGGAAAAAGAATAAAAATAGCAATTAAAACATGCTTCCAGAGTTATGTTTTGCCAAAACAAAGTCCAACTTTTGCTAGAAATTCCAGTTGTTCGACTGCAGAGATATTGCATTGGCATACAGGAAGTTTGTGAAGTATAATGAGTACCTGGACTATTCATTTGCAAATTCAAATTGCCATGCACGAATTAGCAGACAGATACCATGAAATTCTGGGGTAGATTAGCAAAAAGATTGCATCAGAACGATGATATTTTGAGTCCCTCACCTCTAATTGTTCGTCGGACAATTCTTGTTCAGATGATATCATCTCTAATCTAAGCCTGTCCACATCGCTTGAGCACGGTTGTTGCCAATCGCCTCTGTCATTACAGTTCCATCTACATCTCTTAAAAATTGCTCTTGGTTGATAGAAATAACAAATTACATTAAGAAAAAACTACCTAAATGGAACCCGGAAAGATTAAAACATAGATGTCATATGGAGCTGACGTACATGCCACATGAAACCGTAGTCGTTCACCTGATAATGCTAAGGGAAAAGCTACATATCATTATTTCGTAGCCAGGATTTCTTACACAAGCGGTTTCTCAGTTTCAAGGTACTGATTTGATTGCAGAATTGAAACATGTATCCGAGAAAAGTCAGTTAGTACCATAAACAATAGATGCACAACTAACACTGTTACGTTTAAAAAAACGTCACAAAATTCCCATAAACATCACGAAAAATACGGACATTTCGCGACATTTTAAAAAATTTCACTAAAAGATTAGACATTCCGTGACGTTTTTTAAAACATCACGGAAAGTCACATTCCGCGACGATAAAGAATTAGCTGGCACCTTCCTCTTCTTTTAGAGTATGGCTCCATTACTTGGAGTATTTGTTGGACACTTATGAAAAGTACCCAATAACTTGTGAGCATAAAGTTATGTACTTTATATGCGTGTTTAATAACATAACTAACGGATATTTAATGTTTCTCACTATTATTATTCCACTAAACTTGTCTGCCAAGAGCTTTTTTTTAGAGTACGTATAATAAGAGGTTACATTTTCTTATCAGATCATAGTTATGCAGGACACCAAGTCCATGATCATCTGGCAAACAAAGCCAAATAAAAAGTTACAAATAAAAAAGACCTTGCTAAACTCCAAAATCAAGTAACTATAAGCTATAATATCCAATTTAAAGCGCTGCATGTATAAACTACATATGCTTTGACAATGTTTGTGGTAGGAATGCTGCTCCATTAATAATGGTATGAATCTTTCCTATGCTCTTATATTCGACTATTTAGAGCTAGGGCTCTACGTACATTCGCCTCTATGATTATGTAAAGTTTCTTTTATACATGTATATAAGAAACTCGAGTCCTCTATCCTCACTTCATAAATCTTCCACGGTTAAATTTACAAGTGCAGAAACCGGGTAAGAGCCTAAACTTTGAAAACAGTTTTTAGATTTAGCAGAACGTTACGGCATCAGTAAGTTACTTCTTCAAAGACTAACAAGAATATTACTGTGCACGAGTCACAACAAATGCATGCACTTAGTAAATATCATGAAGAAGCAATTAGAAGGAAGAGACGAAATTGTTGTGATTATTAAATGCTAAATACAAATATCACAATACAACAATAATAGTAATAATGAACTAATCAAATACTTGGGTCCTAATAAACATATCATATTTTATCTTTCACCGTACTTTAGTTTTTAATTGAATTCCATATATCATTTAAAATACGAGAAATCCTTTAAAATTTTAAATATATAAAAGAATGTCATCTACATCTTAATTTGAATCATTTCATTTTATCTTCATTTCTTTAATAATAGAAAGGCTTCAATTGAAAATCATAAAAGAGGACTAATAATAAAAGCACAAAAAGAATTATCTTCTTGTTGAATTCTATGAAATTAATTTAAGGAATTGATTGATTCCTTTTGGAAAAAGCTCAGATTGCATAAAATAGTTAAGGTAAAAGAATTTAATTAAGAACTTGTAAAGATAATGAGGAGTGAAATTTAGATTAATAATTATTATTTTTTGATCATTAATCATTTAATTAATGGCTTTTGGTAAATTGGTAAGCCTAAACACACAGAGGGATATATATAGTTTGTAATTACTTATCTCTTCCATTCATCATACTTGAATCCTTATAAGGAAGCATTCTTACCAATTTGTTACTAGTCTATATCTCTAATACTTGACAAAATATACATATATATACCTTTTTAAGTTTATTGATCAAATTCATAAGGTCTTGCTGATTTGGATTGTTATGCATATATGTGGTTCATAAGGTTGTGTCCAGCAAAAGCATTTTATTAGAACTATTAGAAGTTTAACATGATGTTAGAGGCTGAGAATAATTATCATCTATTAACCCTTAGATTCATGAAATCATATGACATAAATTAGATGTATCTATTATGAACATAATCCATCACCTAGATCGAAAGTTTAGCAATTCCTTCTGGAGTTTCAACATCTTCGAATAGTTATTTATAGTAAATAAATTCCTTCTAGGTTGTTTCGATCAAGTCATTTTTATTTTGGTTGACACTTTTCTATTTTATCCGAAGTGATAAGCAAGTTTAAGATGCTCCAAAGAGGTGCATGCAGTATTTGTCAATAACAGGTGTGTTTTTGTTAAACTCAAATTGATGCAGTTGAAAAACAATGTTCTTTTGTAATAATGAGAACATATGTTTATATATATCTATATGTAGATTTTGGTCGAAATAAATTCAAAAGTAGTATATAAAAGTATAATTTATTTAAGAGAAATAAATTGAATATACCATCATTATGTCACTTAAAGTTCAAATTCAAGCCGTTTAAGTAAAACTAAACAAGAGACTTGCATGCTAGCTACTTGAATTAAACGAAGTTGAAGGTTACTTGTTCACCTTTCTAGCAAAAAAGCATTTGTACATGTACGAATATTCTTTCAAATATATGTATTCCATTATATACCAACTTTAACCACGTAGCAATAGGTATACCAAGTTGGAAACAGCTATTTATAATGAAATTGTGCAATTGTTACAATGTGCATGATGCATGCATGTACTCCGTTTTAGTTCTTATTCTTATCATGCTGTCCTTTTCCATTTTTTCTTACTTTCATGTTCAAGCTTTTCATTAATACTAAAGAAGAAGAAAAAGGAACTAATGAAAGCAACTTGGTACGACGTGCAACTAAGTTTTCTCCGTCATTATATATAAAAGTTATGTGAAATTAAGTAGCATAAGATATTTGCACAACAATTTGCCAACATGCAAAAATATTCTATATGCCCAATACACATTCTCACCATGCAGCTAACAGCCCTAATATAGCAAGGATCTCATCTTTATGAAGTAGCAAGAGGACTAAGCTTCAGATTCGCAAATTACAAATCAAATGGCCAACTTAGATAGAAAGAAATTAAAATTAAAATAGTGGTAAGTAGCTGACATTGTAAGATTAGATATAGCCATAAAGAAACATGTAATGGAGTTAAAGATCTCAACTACTACACTATGGAATTAGGTTCTGGCGTTCTGGAGATTGCACTAATTAAGATCATCACCTATATAATCACCTATATAGGGAAAAAAAGGTAGTTTAAACCTGTGTGTTTCGGTCTTGATATACTTTATTTTAATAAATTTCCACTTGTTTCGTTCAATACCACGTTCATGTGCATATAGTTTGAAAGAAAGCAGACGCAAAGAAAGAAAGAAAAAAGGTGGACGAGAAGAAAAGCTAAGCAAAAAGTAAAAGCTGCCACATTGTAGCTCTTTTGAGTTGAGAATTTAGAGATCTATATATATATATGTGTGTTTAAAGTCATTCTTGCTTAGAAGCATGAAACATGACAATGAATGCACTTATGCACATACAAAAAAGGTGACGTCAATCTGGAGACAACTTAAAGCGCCCACAACAATCAATAATGAACGTCGGCGATTCAGCGTAAATCAGGACCTAGAGAGGGAATACCTTGAAGAGTTACTCCAGAGAGAAGTTCGATCAATGTGGCCATTGGAAGCTCCTCCGTGTTTCAGTAAATTTATGGCATTTTTATCAGAGGGAGTTGCCACAGAAAAAACATCTTCGTCTCCAGATCCATCTGTTAGATATTCCAAATAGTCAGATGTTCTGATCTTAGAGATATATAGATAAAGATTTTAATTTAGACCGTCCCTAAGCAAGAGTTGGTTAGTCAGTTAGGTTATGAGTCAGATTTATGGTAACACTAACAGGATCGTAGAATCTTGAAAATTCAAAGTCTGTAGCTGGAAATTGGGGAAAATATAAAAAGCAAGTTACCTGAGGAAGCTGCAAGCTTGTCAGTGCTCTTAACAGTTCTATACATCTGTAAGGCAAAAGGAGACAAAGAAAATGAATAGACAATTAACGAGAAGACCTAGACTTGATAAAAAGGAAAAGACCACTCATTGAAAAATGGAACCACCACAAATAACATGTAGTGGAAAGATAGACTAATTTACCGACTAAAGAACCCCAGTCAAAAAGCCAAATAGTTTTTTTTAATAACCACGAGGTTGATGTTTGGTGAGGTCAGTAATTGCATGAATTATTGAGAAATGATGGCTACTTTTATCTCTCTCTCTCTCTATCAAAAAGTAGAAATTGTCCTGTACTCAGAACTAGCAGACGTAACTGTTCATTCATTCACTCATCCTCATCGTTTCTCGTGCCAGTAAGATAGCCAAAGTCTTCACCGCATCACAGGCCAGAGAAATATATTCAGTAAAGACCGAACTACGGTGCTTCTTTCGGTTTCTCGAAAAAATATGGAACATAATTGAGCAAAGAAAATACGGAGTTTTTGGCTAGCCAGACCTGTAGGTGGCTTTTGACATGCGCTAGTGTTAGATCTTTGACATCCATGAGCTCTAGAACTGACTTTGGAGTAGCTCCTGAAACGCAAATAAGCCATATATCCATCAGAGATTAGAGAAAGAAAGAATGAATAGGTATAAGGGTATAATCATATAATCATTTTTTAAGCATAAAAGAAGCACGAAAATATAGTTTGATAATCACTTTCAAGGAGGAGAATATAAGGATGTACTTTCATGGCCACCAAGGAGCTCCACAGCGTGAACGAAGCGAGCATGAAGAGAGCTAGTCCAACGCATCCTTGGGGCTCTCATGTTCCTCCTTGTTTGTAGCTTTGGCATAAGTACTCTTGATCTAATCATTCCTATCTCTGCGCTGCCCAAACCAAGGCCAAATTGGTGCTGCTGATCAAGATACTGAGATGATCTTAGTGTCTCCATTGATATACCATTGAACCTCAGTGAAGGGTTCCCCGTTTTGTTATCAATGGAAGAACGACCTGAAGTATATGTACTGGAAGATGACGGATATGGCATCTGGTTGAGGCAAAATCTAGGATCCATTATCTCTCTGGAATTGCTCCAATTACTATAAACTGGAATTCCATTTATGGGGTTCAAGCCTGGGGGTTCAAGAACTCTAATCCCGTGATTTATGTGATGACTTGCTCGGCCGCTTTTGGAATATTTAGAAAGAGTCAATCTTTGCCTTGAAAGATCCTCTTCGCCGACACCAAAACTGAAGTTTCTTCTCCACGGACTCTCTGCCTCAAAGGCAGTGTTACTTGTGGGATTTGCGAGAGAGAGTTCAGTGTCTGCTTGAGACCCCACTCTTAAAGAACTATCACTGTGCGATTTCAGGCCATCACAGTGGTCTCTACGCCAAATGTCGAGAGTTGAAAATGAATCACCATCATTATTTACCCCGGTGCAAACTGAAGAAGGAGCACTATTTGGAAGGCTTATGTGCAGCGAAAGGTCAGGAATCTGATTCAAAGATTGTTCATCGAAAACCCTTTTCTGGGACATTTTTATTCTTCCAGAATGGTTCGAGTACAGCTCCCTAGCTTCCTCGCCACTAAAAATTGTTCAATGAAAGCGTATCCAAATTCCAAGGTGAAGAACTTAACTATGTAAGTGCGATTTTTTGAGCAAGTCTTTGCTCTTCTTGTACAGAGATTTAACTAGAAGATTAGAAGACTAGATACCGAGGAGAAATGGATGTATCTTCTGTAATTTTTCAGATAACCCATAAACTGAAAGGAAAGACAACACAGAAAAGAGGAAGGAAGCAAACAAAAGAGAGAATAATAGTCTGGTGTAAAGAGAGCTTCTCATCAACTTGTAAAAGAAAGACTTTCTCAGCTCTGTCTAGGCTCCAAGTAAAGAAAAGACATTCTGGTAGTTATATATGTATAGAGAGAGAGAGAACGCTAGGACAGACGGGGAAAGCTGTATGAAGTGTGATGCCGCTGCAAGAAGAGAAAATTTTCTGAAATAATTTGTAGTGGAGAGAAGAGAGACACATGGGGGTCTAGGTTGCCTACCATACCTCGAGAGTATATAAAAGAAAATGACACTTCAACGAAGCCTCTGCCTCCCAGTCCCAGCTCCTTCTCAACTCTCCTTTTTTCTTCCAAGTCAATACACGCTAATCCCTAGTGTAAAGCTCGGGCAACCTCTTCCACTAGGTTTTGTTGAAACTTTGGAAATATATTTCTACTGGTATGTCACTCAAAATCTAAAATTGAACTTCCGCATCTTATTTTCATGTTAGTTCAGACTCGGTTTAATAATTTGGTTAGACCATCGTTTCATCAACATGTAATTTGCTAATGTGTGTGATTATGTATATTTATAGTTATTTTTTAAAAATTAAAAATAAAATTAATTTCACAAAATTTTCGAAAATAATTTTCAACTAAAAAGAGATTCATGTGTTTTATTATTTTTAAACAAAATTTAATTCTTAAAATATAAGAAATTATAAACTTGAACTATTTATTTTCATTAAATAAAATTTCAAAAATCATAACTGCAATTCCAATTGCATAAAATTGGAAACACAATCACATTAACGAAATCGAGAATGTAAAATGATATTAATTTCTTTCCTTTAGAATGGTAAGCACGACCTTATCTTCTACATGTGGAAGAGCTTTAGTCACTAAGCTATTATCCCTTTTCATGAAATTAAGCGTTATATGTTCCCTATTAGTATATAATATTATCAGGAGAGAATTAACATCTTATCTTATCTTTTCCAACTCTTTTATAACACATTTTAGTTATAATCTAAAAGGTAAATTACAGTAAGTTTGAGATATATACACAAAGTTTAGAAAATTAGTAAAACTTTGATTTTTATACTTTTACGACCTTTGTTTTTGTATTAATATTGAGCCCTTTTTAAGTCTTAATTAGCCAATAACTACTTTTAATAAAATGATTTGTGTATAATGACACATGTTGTTTCAATGTCTATGTTTATAAGTATATGATAGGAACATAAGCATAAAACAATTATAATTTTTGTTCTTACTTTAAGCTTCCCAAATTATAAACTAAATCTACCAACTTAATTGATGCAGTAAAGTAAAGTAAAGTTTGACCAGGATGAAGATTGAGAGATGAGTTGATATCAAAAGATAAAGGACTTAAAGTTAAATTGTGTTTAAAATTTTTATTAAATAGAAAGTTACATATATTATTCTATTTTATAAATGCTACCCTAATTATTTAGGACTTACAAAATTTTTATTAGAATAAAATTTAAATTTATTATTCACTAGTCTCTTTTATCATAAAGCAGCTGACTTCTGCTCCTTAAATTTACATTGCCATTCTTCGGGAATTGCAATAAGCTTATTAGATTATTATTTCTTGATTTAAAGTGTTGGTTTGCGAAGTTAGAAGCAAATTCACTGCATCATCCTCCTGAATCGCATTGGCCGGATGTTCCACAATCCAACAACAGGGTAGAATTGAATTTCTATGAAAAGTTGCCTCGTTTTCAACTTAAATGCTAATTAAAAGACCAATTTGTATTATGTCAAAACTATCAAACTCAAATATTAAAAGTTATAAATTGTTAAATTTTCAGTTTACACCTCTCAAATCTCTTAGTAATCAATTTTACTGAATCGCTAAAGTCAATCGTACATACGAAAAAATAACAATTACAACAAATTAATAAAAATTTCGTTGAGACGTACGGGATATGAGAAAATCCTATGACATGGAATCTTATCTTTAATTAATAAAAATATTGTTTTCAATAGTAGGTATGTAGTGATAGATTATAAAAATATTGCTATTAATTTTATATTCTCTGCTTACCATAACTAGTGATTAAGTTATAAACCAAAGACCACAAACTAAAACATACCACTACTAACTTATTATCTGCCCTAGCGTTTAAAAATCAGAGATGTACAAATATATGTTTCGTTCAGATAATTTTTTAAAAAACATATATAACATAGACGAAACCATCACTTTAAGCATAATTAGTTAATTAAACAAAAAACATATTGTGATGAATTGCGAAAAAATCATATAAAAGAACCGAAGAGGTTGCAAATGAATTCTAGTTTCACAATACTCAAACCTATACTTTAAAAAGTAATATCAATTTTTTATAAGAAAAAATTTCTTGTGCATCACAAATTTTTTTAAAATAAAAATTAAATTAAACTATAATTAAACTAAAATGACATTACAACGAGTTCAAAATTTTAAGCCCACCTCATATGGCAATATGACTAAAGAACCAAACCTACCTAATGAAGATAGTACGACTATTGCATACTAGACAACAACAATAAAATACTATCATAGGACTATTGATTCATGAGAAGACTCATTTACCATTACTGGTATTTGAGATTTTGTTTTCTTTTTTTACCATATTTCTTTTTTGCAGATTTGAATTGCATTCAAAAATCGCTAAAGATATTTGGGACATGGTCTATTACTAGTGGGATATCTGTGACCTCTGTTTGTTCGATGTCCCCTATCCCTTAATTATCAGTTAGCTCAACAGTTGTGAGTGGAGACATCATGTTGACCCAATTCCTCTAACAATGCTCTAAATATCTGGAGGTGAAATCATTGGCTCCGTGGTCTAGATTCTTCTCATTGTTTGCATTGAATTTGTCAAGAGTTGTCTTTCCTTAAGAAATGTGTGTGTCAACTTGTTCAATTCTCAACCCAATTAGTTGAAAACTATTTGATTGCTGTTGCAAAGTTTTGCCAATATCTGCATCAGCCTGCTCTGTACTCCAACTGGTTGCGACCATTGTTTTATCACCTTTAGGCACTATTGTTGTATGCTTAGGAGAGGTAATAATCTCTGCTTCTTGCACTGTCTTGTTCTCACAGGGAGTAGAAATACCAATAGCTTCATCATCCTTTCCTTTATTTCCAATAATTAACTGTGGAGAGTTTGTCACCTTAACCAAATCATCTCAATTTCAGGGTCTTTTTGGAGTTTTTATTAGTATATTTTGTTCAATAGAAATTATTTTATGGAACTCTTTAATTTTAGGTTTCCAAATAATTATCTAAATAATTAAGAAATAATTTTCACTCGTATTTTCATTCTTCATCGAATTAACATATTTCAAACTATAAGAAGAGAATGATTATTCATTAACTCGATAGTGTTTTATATTTCTCTCTCAAAAATATTAATTTTCTTTCTCTCTCTTCTATTTCTCGGGGCACATCTTAACTTTAAACTTGCTTATTGTTGCTTTAAAAAGAGTACCAAAATATATATGGTTGAAATCGTTCAATCGTCATTAAAAAAAATACCAGCTCGTTAATTTGTACAAGGATTTCAAACCTTTATTATATGTAATTATTTTTTCTTCTTTTCAGACCTTTTAAAATATTTCTAAAATTAGTTTTAAATTTTTTATTAATACTTAAAACTGTATTAAATATACATAAACAATAAAAATTATGTTATCCTAAGAAGAAATTGAGCAAGTGAAAATCATTTAATTTCTCTCACATTCTATTTTACTTTTTAAATTCGGAAATAAACTTTCTTCTACATAATTAGCAGTTTTGTCTTTTGCATCAAATTATAAATGAACTGTTTCTTAGATTGATCATAATACTTTGAACCTAACAATTAAATGATCTAATAGTATCGATTTGAGCTTTAAACATATGGATTATTTTGTCTACTTCGTAATCTTCTTCCTCTAATGCCATGGTTATAAACCTTGATTGATTCGCTTGATTGTTTGAAACTTAATGGTTCATATGAGTAATTATTTCTTCTCATCTTTTATTGTAATTCTTTGGAGGTACGCTTTGCCTTGTCCGGCTTGTCCCTTTTCACAGGAGCTCGGGATTAAGGTATGTTCTTACTCTTATATTAACGCAACTTTGGCATCTTCCATTTTTCAGTTTATGGACTTATATCTCTTTTGTTTGTCATTTCCAAACTTAGATTAACGAGGAAGTGCGCACAAAATTATAATTTTAATCTTAGCAAAAATATGTGGACATGCTGGTCTACCTTTATTAAAATAGTCTGTGATATAATTAAGCAATGTCTCGTGTCATTGTTAGTGTATGCCCCGTAACCAATCAGTTGGGTGTAGATTTTGTGACATAATTATTTAAAAGCACTTTCTATCTTTATGTATTTAAAGACACTTTCTATTTTTATTATTGAAATCTGGGATCGAAAAGATAGAAGGGGAAAAAGATGTATGTTTTCTTCATTTCGTATATCAAAAAGTGTACAGTGACCATGGTTTTTATATAGCTTTTTTAACTGACTCTAAAACAAACTTTGCTACCCGAAAAAAGGAAATAAGCATAAAATCCAAACAATAACAGAATAACAAATTATTGTTGCTTCAATACTCCCCCTCAAGTTGGAGGGTGTCATATATCAATCACTCCCAACTTGGAAAGCAAGTATGAATGCTGTGCAACTCCAAGGGCTTTTGTAAACATGTCTGCTAACTGCTCCTTGGTTGAGATGTGCCTTGTTTGCAATAATCCTTCTTGTATGCTCTCTCTAACAAAATGGCAGTCTATATCAATGTGTTTAGTCCTTTCATGGTAAATTGGATTAGCAGCTATCTGTATTGCTGCTTGACTGTCACAAAAAAGTTCAGCTGGTTTGCATTCCTTAATCCCCAACTCTGTGAATAAACCAAGAAGCCATTTCAATTATGCAATAGCTGATGCCATACTTCTATACTCAGCCTCTACTGATGATCTCGAGATTGTACTATGTTTCTTGGATTTCCAAGAAATCAATGAATTGCCAAGCTTTATGCAGAACCCTGTTACAGACTTTCTTGACATGAGACATGATGCCCAACCTGAGTCACAGTAAGTTGATATCACAAGTTTTCTTGCTGATGAGAGAAGTATCCCCTGGCCTGGATTTTTCTTGATGTATCTTACCACTCTCAAAGCTGCATCATAATGAGACCTTTTGGGCTTTTGCATAAACTGGCTAAGATGTTACACGCTATAGGCAATGTCTGGCCTAGTGTGAGTCAAATATAAGAGTCGACCAATCAATCTTTAGTATATAGTAGCATCTGCTAAAACAGTATCATCATTCTTAGGCTGCAATGCTTCATCAAATTCTGCAGAAGTGAGTTTCAAATTTTGTTCTAAAGGAGTGTTAGCAGGTTTTGCATTCATCATTCCAATGTCATCAATAATCTCTAAAGCATACTTTCGCTGAGATAACACAATCCCTGCACTTGACCTTGACACTTCAATACCAAGAAAAAATTTCAAATTGCCAAGATCTTTCATCTTGAAGCTTCCATGCAAAGTAGTCTTCAACTCTTCAATAAGTTCTAAGTCATTTCCAGTAATCAAAAGATCATCAACATAGATTAACATTATAACCTGCCTAGACCCTACAATCTTAGTAAACATGGAATAATCATATTTACTTTAGCTATAACCATTCTGAATGAGAGCCTCAGATAGTTTCAAATTCCATTGCCTTGAGGCTTGTTTTAAGCCATACAAGGATTTAAGCAACCTGCATGCCATGTGCTCCCCCTGGTTGCTAAATCCTTCTGGAAATTTCATAAAGACCTCCTCCTGTAAGTCTCCTTGCAGAAATGCATTATAGACATCCATTTGAAACAAAGGCCAATTATAGAAAGCAGCAATAGCAATGACACTCCTAACAGTTACATGCTTAGCTACTGGTGAGAAAGTTTCATGAAAGCCAATACCTTCTCGTTGATTGTATCCATTGGCAACCAGCCTTGCTTTGAACCTTTCCACAGTGCCGTTTGAGTGATATTTGACCTTATAGACCCATTTGCAGCCAATGGGAACTTTGCCAGGAGGAAGAGGGACCACTTCCCAAGTGTCATTTGACTCCAAAGCTTGAATTTCCTATTTCATAGCATCGATCCATCACTTATGCTTAATTGCCTCAGAATATGATTTTGGTTCAACTATTTGGGAAATGGATGCTGAAAAAGACTGAGTTTTTAAAGGTAAATGAGCATATGATATGGTTATTAGATACTGACCTATTATTGCAAGTGAAGAGGATGATGTTGATAGGGGTTTGGTGAAATGATAATCCTTATGCCATGCTGGTGGATATGAAATTCTACTTGATCTCCTTGTGGTGTCTGGTGAAAGAGGTGGAAATTAGGCAGTGTCAAAGGTGAAAGGTGGCGGATCAGGTGGATGTGATGGAAGGTTATGGGATGGAGCTAGGTTGAGAGGGGCAGGAGGTGGTGGAGGTGCGGAAGAGGTTGAATTTTGTTGTGGTGAGGTAATTTCCGGTGTAATGTTTAAGTAGTCATGATCTTCGATGTGACCAAAGCTTGTAACAGGGAACATAGGTTGCTCGGAAGGTTTGAGTTTGAAGGGAAATATGTGTTCATGGAAGACCACATTTCGGTTGACAAACAACTTCTTGGTGTGAAGGTTTAGTAACACATATCCTTTTTGGACAAGAGAGTAACATAAGAAAACAGATGGGATTGCCTTTGGGGAGAATTTATCATGATAATATGGAACATTAGCATAGCAAAGGCAGCCAAAGACTCTCAGGTGGTGTAGTGGTGGTGGCTTCTTATGTAACATCTCAAATGGTGATTTCCATGACAAGACTGAGGATGGCAAACGGTTGATAATGTAGCAGGCAGCTAAAATGCTTTCCCCCCAAAACTTAGAAGGTAAATTTGAATGAAATTTTAAGGCTCTAGTAGTTTCAAGTAAATGTCTTTGTTTCCTTTTTGCTACCCCATTCTGCTGGGGGGTGTCGACACAAGAACTTTGGTGAACTATTCCAAGGGTATTGAAAAGTGCGGTACATTCCTGATTAAAAAACTCAATCCCATTGTCACTTCTAACAAACTTAACAGAGGTTGAGAATTGGTTTTGGACAAGGGTAAGAAACTGTTTTAGAGTGGTGCATGTGTCATGTTTGGATTGTCACAAGTAGATCCAGGTCATTCAGGTATAGTCATCTTCAATGGTTAGGAAGCATCGGTGGCCACTGTGGGTTGAGATGCGATAGGGTCCCCATAGGTCAATGTGTATCAAATGAAATGGACATGGTGCTCTTGACATGCTATCAGGGAATGGAAGTTTAGATTGCTTGGCTAAAGGACAAACAAGACAAGAATGAAGATCATGTTGCTCATGCAAAACAGAATGTAATTCATTGATTTTTTCATTTTGGATATAGAGGTGTGGCCAAGCTGAGCATGCCATACATTAGGGGAATGCTGAAAAGACATAAGAGAACTAATGGAATAAGAAATTTTGGTGTTCATAGCAGTATTCGGGCAGGTGGATGATGCTCCAAACTCTTGAAGAAAGTAGAGGCCTCCATGCTCCCTACCAATCCCCATCATCCTCCCACTGCAAAGGTCCTGCAAAACACAATGAGTTGGGAAAAAAGACACTGCACAATTAATATCTTTGGTCAATTTGGAAATTGAGATCAAGTTATAATGAAAATCAGGGATATATAGGACATTGGTAAGGGTATGAGATGGAGAGAGCTTATGGTTGCCAACATGAGTGACTGAGGCTGACCTACTATTAGGCAATTGAACAGAAGAGTGATTAGATGCAGATACAACAGAATCGTTCAAATTAAGAAAGTCAAAAGTCATATGGTTGGTGGCCCCCGTGTCAAGGATCCAACCAAATCTTTGTGTAGCAGAAGATGAAGCTATACCTGCCATGTTAACATTTGTGGAAATTGTTGATTCTTTCTGTAAGAGCTGAAGAAGTTGCTGATATTGTACACCAGTCAAACTTGGTGGTGTGGGAGCCTTGATAGTATCAGAAGCTGAATCAACAACAATCTTAGAAGAAATAACATTGTTTGCAACCTGCTTCTTCTTCGTGAATTTAAAATTAGATGGGAACCCAATCAGCCTATAGCATGTTTCACGCTTGTGGCCTTCAACATGGCAATGATCACATCGTCAACTAAATTTCTTCTTGGAACCTTTCTGAGACGAAGAAGAATATAAGGCAGTAGGCTCCGAGGCAGTGATGAAGGAAAAGGATAACTTACATTGGGATTCCTCTTGATGTAACATTGAGTAAGCCTGATTAACAGTCGGTAGTGGCTACATCAGTAAGAGCTGGCTACGAACAGCCGAGTAAGAATCGTTTAAACCTATCAAGAGCTGAAACAGACGTTGCTGAAGATGATGAGAAGAAATTTTGCGAGAGCTGTCACAATCGCAGGTGGGGATTGGAACAAGAGTATCGTACTCATCCCACAGAAGGCGAAGCTTGGTGTAATAATCAAAGATCGAAGAAGTCCCCTGTGTATGAGAAGAAATGGTCTGATGAAGGTAAAAAATTCGAGAACCATCGACTTTGTCAAAACGTTCCTTGAGATCCAACCAAACGGCGGCAGCCCTGGAAGCAAAAACGATACCGGCGGAGAGATCTCTGAAGACGGTGTTTAGAAGCCAAGAGAGGACTATCGCGTTAGAGCGATCCCAATAAGAGTGGAGCTCATCTGGGTAAGCTTCCCTTTTACATGTACCATCGACGAAACCTAGTTTATTTTTGGCTAAGAGAGCAATCCGCATCGATCTGCTCCAAGCACTGTAGTTGTCGATGCCAACAAGCTGATGGGAAACAAGCATAGCTCCGGGAGTGTCAGAAGGATGAAGAAACAAGGGATGGTTGAAGTCGAGCGGTGAAGGTGTTTGTTGAAATGCCATAACGAAATATGACAGAGGAATGAAGGAAATTAACAAGAAATGCCAGAAAGAGAAAAGAAATCGAGGGTTTTGCTGGCTCGGATACCATATTGAAATCTGGGATCGAAAAGATAGAAGGGGAAAAAGATGTATGTTTTCTTCATTTCGTATATCAAAAAGTGTACATAGACTATGGTTTTTATATAGCTTTTCTAGCTGACTCTAAAACAAACTTTGCTACCCGACAAAAGGAAATAAGCATAAAATCCAAACAATAACAGAATAACAAATTATTGTTGCTTCAATATTTATATATTTCTGTTAATTATATTCTATTTTTTACTACTAAAGATAAAATATCTAAAATAAATTACTATGTAATTAAAATTAGGATAAAATTATAATTATAAGATTCAATTTATATTTATGTATTATTTTCAAATTTGTCCTAGTTATAGTTCCATCAAGATGAAATATTGATGAAATAGTAAAACTAGCATATATTATATTACTTTCTTATAAGAAAGTAATCGATCTTACAAAATTAAAATACAGAGATATTTACACAAATATGTGAGTGCTTATTAGAGACATGTTTCACTAAGCTAACACGATTATAAGGATTCCAAATGAAAGATTATTCATGTGTTTATGAATTTCCTTATTATGATAGTTGTATGTTTGATTTTTAGGCTTGAGATTAATAAAGTATCTCATGTAGGAATTAATATGATTTGAAGTTATATATGCCCTATTTTATTTAGAGTAGCTTAATCAATAGTACTATAATATAAAATAAATCATAAGGTGATAGTTGAATAAATCAATAAAAGGTTTGTTACTATAAAGTAATTAGAAAAAATATTCTATTATTCTTAATTAGTAGTTATTTAAGGAATACTCTAGCCATAGTAAATTGAGATTTGAAAATATATTTTCAAATATCAATTATAAATCAATTACCAATTAGCAAAAACGAATATGATTGGATTTAACATATTAGACATTAAATCTATGGTCTATGTCTAATTGAAATATTAGAAAATGAAATGATTAAACTATACATCATAACCATACATGATTAAGTTGAGTCAAGCTACTTTGATATTCCTAATATTTGAATAGTCATAATATATTTTTAAACATTAATTTTGATCTACGATTATAAATTAGTTAACCAAAGAATTAAAAATAAATTAAAATGAGGTTTAATTTAACAAATTTTAATTATGAATTTTAATTAAAATTTATAATCATTGTTAACATATTTAAAACCTAATAGATCACACATAAAAAGATTAGTTAAAAAGAAAAAATCAAGTTGGACATAATTGTGAAATTTAAGAAACTTTAGGAATTAAATATGAGATATTTGATTTTATTAAAATTAAATTGTTATTATAATTAAAGTTATATTTTAATTACAATTAACAAGTTTAATTTTAATAAGAAAGAAAGTCTTCTATTATTCTCTATAAATAAGATGAAGATATAAGATCAGACCTATCACTTTGCCTTTTCCTCTAAAATATTGAGCTTTTTTTTTGTTCCGTGAATACCATTAAAAGTTAGACATATAGAAAGTTTTTAGTTGACAGTTGGAGAAGAAAATTTTATGTCATAATTTGAATCAAGTACATTTTAATCCTTTTGTATTTATAATTTGTATTTTTAAGTTATTCAATTAAATAGATTCGAAAAGAAATTTATAAAAAATTATTTACCCATTACACTTGTGAATAGATCATAAAAGAAAGCCTTGGCGTAATAGATAAAAGTTATTCCTTTGCGACTAAAAGATCACATGTTCAAATCATAAAAACAATCTTTTTATAAAAAATACAAGAGAAAAGTTACGGGCCATCGATGACCCTCCCTAGATCCTCACAAAGTGAGGAGTCTTATACACTTAATAGATCAAGGTTACTTTTTTAACAGTCACATCAAATTGAAGGTTAATATTGATATATAAATAAATAAAAAAAGGTTAGAGAGTATTTATAATAATCTTATCTATAAATTATAAATAGTTATTAATATATAATACTAATCATAATTGTCATAAGGATTACCAAAATAATAATTATTTAGCTTAAGATATTTAAAAGTAAGGTTTTGGACTTTCACATATTCAACTTTTAAACACAATTTACCCTAATTCAAACTTTAATTTGTCTTACTAAAAATTTATTGACCTACCACCAATTTCTAAATAATACAGTATTATTTTAACATTCAAGAAACTGTTCAAAATGATACAACTTGCTAAGGGGATGCGGAATTTTATGCATCATATAACAATTTTGTTACATTTCAAATAACTGATCTCTTTTATTAAGTAATTTACTTGAATTATATGGCTAACAAATGATTACATTTGCTTTAAAAATTTATATGTAAAAGGAAAAAGTGATTATAATGTCGCATCATTAAAAATAGTAATTAATCCCGTCTTAGCAACCGGATAAGATAAGATATATTTTAGTTTTCTATTTGTAAAACTACAATAAATCTTATAATTTTATATATTAATAATTTCTCTTTTTGTCTTTCCATCTGGTGGATAAATAAATCTTTTTGCCGGGTCTAAGTTTAATTGAAGTCATTTATAATTGAAAAAAAGCTTAACTTAAAAATTTAGATAATGAATTATAAATCCTAACTTTAAATATAACTCAATTCTTTTTAGATTCTTTTTAATATATAATGATTTCACTAATAAATTTTTAAATGTATATATATGAAAATTTTAGTTCAAATTTTGACTATATAAATATTCATATGACTTGGTTTGAAAACATGATAATTAAGCATTTAAAATGTTTTTATTTAAATATAATCTTTTTATGCATACGACTTGTTTCAAATAGTGAAAGATTTAAGACTCTGCATTGATAGGAGCAAATATTTTATAAAAACAAGAATATGTGATGATATAACTGAGAAATGAACAATAATAAAAATAAAATGTCCAATCAACTTAGCAGACTTTTTTTTAAAATATAATTCTTGATCTAATGGTAATTTCTATTAAGAAATTTACCAATAATAAAACTCAATAGAAAATCATATTAATTACATAGTGTATTTAAAACATATAATCAATAATAAGTAGAAAATATATTTGTATTCAACTGCCGTGTTTGTGTTATTATTGCATATGAGATATAATATACATAAACAGGAACTAGGGTATTTAGCTATGATATGAAAACCAATATCAATTAAACCATAACAAAATAAAGGCTTTATTTCACTTACCAATTTTTATTGGTCTCCTACAATAAGTTGTGAAATATCTCTTTCTAAAACGTACATAACTCTTTAATTAAAAATAAATATTCTGTCATTAAACATTAACTTGAAGTGTTCTTCATATTCTATGCTTTCAAGCATTGATAAAATTTTACCACACGATTTCAAATTTTTATGTACTTCGAAGCCTTACTTCTAAGTGTTAAGATAATCATCAAATGGGACGATGTAAAAGATTAACATGGGATGAGTAGATATTTATATTTTTCTTAGATGTGAAGGAGTGGGAAATTGAATTTGGCTTCACCACTGCTTTAGTAATTATAATATCACACTAATACGCGCTTTTCAACTTTGAAAGCATATTAATTTCCATATCAAAATTCAAACTTATAGAATAATAATTTAACAGTAATTTCTTTCAAGAATTAAAAAAAAGAAAAAGATCTTTCTTTCTATCATTGATAACGCACTAAAAGTCGGATAGACTTGGAATTGTCAAATTATAAGGACTCAGACAATTTCGGACCTTTAACCAATGTTATCAAATACCGTAAAGAATTTATTGACGGAGTTTGTCTGCGGCATCATCCTTTCCTTGTGGGGAGGAGAACGAAAGTTTATGGAAAATGGGCGTTACCTTACCCCTTTAAAGGTGACAATTCCTGAAGTACGGCGCCTAGGAAAGTGAAGCATACGTACTGTATGCAAAAATCTTCATAGGACTAAAGTTGAATTATAGTTAATTTTTTGTTTTCTGAAAACAATAGCACATCCCAACTTATCATCTTATCTTTAAATTGAATGTTTATTTTTGGTCGAGATATATATGGCCTGCACCTACAGTAATAAGGGCTTGTTGGCTTGGAAATTCTTTTTCTTTGAGTAAATAATCAAACTGAACTAATTATTTATTTCCCATCATTCAAAAGAATGATTGAAAGACAGGGATAACTAAATATATACATGGCTGTTCTCCATTACACCTCTTTTACAAAGAAGGAGGTGTAGATGAGATGAGATGTTCTCTTTATTCCAAAGCCAATCAATCAACTTTGCAGATTATTCTAAAACAATAGAATCTGGAATATTTAGATTGCATTCACACAACATCTATTTATTAGTTCTCCTTTTCTTTTCTTGAGTGCGAATTAAGCATTGAGTGCAGCTTACACAATAGCCATATTTCATAAGTTTCTCACACTGGTTAACCCCATATGCATGGAAAAAGAGCTAATCAGTCGTGGCCTGTCCTTGTATTTGGTCCATGACCGGAGGATATATAAAAATAGAACAGTACTGGCAGAAAATGGACCTGAATCCTTAGGCTAGCATTTTGACACGTTCATGTAGCTAGCTAGAAAGCCTCGCAATCAACTGACGACCATGAATTTGTATGGGAAAACAGCTCTTCTCTTGGGTGAAAAAAGAAGTGTGTGGACATAATTGTCAAGGGCATATTAACGAGGCAAATGGACCCATTGACCTGGATGGATCGTTGATGTTGAGACCCTTAAAGGGTAGTTTGTTTGGTCTCATTTGTAACCCTAGTTGCACAAATGCCTTTTGTAAGCTTCTTGTTCCTTTTCTGAAATATTCCCTTCTAATCCTTCAACAACTTTGTCCATCATCATCTGATTCCCACATGACACTGATTGACTTTCTATGCAAACCAAAATTCTCAATGATTAGACAATTTGTCACGTAGATATGCTCATAATTAATATATAACCATAAGGCATTAGATATCATTATATAATCATCTGTTCGTCTACTGTTGGTTCATTTCAGCTGGAAAAAAGGAAAACATAATTAAGAATTATACGTTTGACATTAATTGTGCTATAAATATAAAATTCTCTTAGTCATAAATTGTTGAGTTTTGGCTCCTTTGTTTGTCTCATATTCAGGGCCGTTCCTATAGTTTTATAGGCCCTGGGCGAAATTAAAAAAAAAGGCCTCAATAAATTGACAATATACTTAAGTTTACATATTTGTATGAAACATAAATGACTCAATTATAAGTTTACATAACCAACTAAATATTAAATTATTATAACACTAACAAATATACTAAGGATCATAATTTATGAAAAATAATTTCTCCGTGCATTTCTAGATGCAAAATCGTTAATAATATTATCAAGATCAATATTGTCCAACATATCCTTCTGAATACATAACATAACTAAATCATTCAATCTTTCTTGTGACATTGATGACCTCAAGATATATAAATGGTATTATATTTGTGATACAAGAAAAAAATAAATAGCAAAATTTAATATCTAATATTATAAATAAAAAACGAAGAGTAAAAATATATTTAAAAAATTAGAAACTTTACCTTTAAATTATACTCAAAACTCAGAAGAACGAAACGTAAAAATTTTTGCTACTAATTTTTGAGTTGGAGTATTTTAAATACATATATTTGATAAAAATAAAGAAATTAAAAGGTAAAAGTATACTTAAATATTTCAAGACTATTTATAAGCATAAGAATCACAAAATTACCTTTATTTTAAAAAAATTATAACTGTAGTTTATAACGTTAAAGTCATTAACGTCTTTAATGTTCAAGTCATTCAATCTCAGCAAACAGAGCTACAGTTGACAAAACTAGCCACGCGTTCGACTACTGAAAGTGTCCATTCAGAGTGAGCTGTAATACCTCTCTTCTTTTCCTTTTCTTTCTATGCCTTAATGTATTCTTCTTTTTAACGTTATAAGCCACCAAACTTAAAAAATATAAGTTATAGACTAGAGAGGGGGCTGGGGCCCCCTCTCATAGTGGGCCCTGGGCAGGTGCCCTGCTGGCTCCTGCCCAGGGCTGGCTCTGCTCATATTGGTTGGGAAAAACAATTAGGACAAGGCTCTTGCCTATATAAGGATGTTGCTACCTCCTTGGTTAATGTACCAATACAAAGTCAAAGATTTGTATGACAAATTTGATTCTAGTTAAATTTCTCTTTTGAGGTGAGAGTTGGAGAGTTTGTTTTGGGTATTTTTTGTGGACGGGTTGGTGTATTGGGAGATTGGGTGAGAGAGAAAATTGTGTGATTGTAAAGATTTTTCACGTAGTGGATTTTCTTCTCGGTGCCTGTGGTTTTTTCTCCGATTTGGGAGTTTCCACGTAAATTCTCTTGTGTTGTTATTATTTCTCTATTTTCTGATATTTTTGTCTATAAAATATTTTTGGGTTTGGGTTTGGGAGGTCTAAATTCCCAACAATTGGTATCAGAGTCAAGGTGTGTTTTTTTTAATTCTAAGTATGCTTTGTGGTCGCAGTTTTGACTGATCTTCTACATCAGAAAAGATTTTCTTGAGAAATGTTCATTTGGTGTGGTAGTGTGGAAGTGCATGTCTAGGAAAGTTCTGGCTAAGGAAAGACTTGGTATTTAAGTGTGTCCTTTGTGACCCATCTCTCTTTCCTGGGAACTTAACTGGTGTACTATTTATTTCTACGATAAAATTCATCAAGGCAGAAGAGTACAGGAAAAATGTCAGGAAATAGGGCTTCGAATCATCTAAGATTTGAGGTGGAGAAATTCGACGGGAGAATCAATTTTGGCTTGTGGCAAGTGCAAGTCAGGGACATTTTGATTCAGTCAGGCTTACACAAGGCATTGAAAGGTAGCAAATCCCTGATATTAGTACTACCACTAGTGATACTGGCAAAACGGCTAGTGGGATACGATTATGTACGGAGGCAACTGGAGTTCATATAGATGATGAAGATCAAGCTCTGAGACTCATTTGGTCTCTTCCACCTTCATATGAACACATGAATCCTATTTTGATTCATGAGAAGGAGAAGATAGCTTTTTCTAAAGTTACCGGAAAACTCTTTTCAGAAGAGAGAAGACTGGGTGGTGGAAAAAATGTTCCTCCTGAAGACTCAGCTCTGGTGGTAGTTGGATATCGAAAGAAGAACTCCAAGAAAAAATATAGTATGCTGGACATGTGAACAATCTAGGCACGTGAGGAAAAATTGTTCGAGCGGTGGAGTGGGTTCGGCAAGAGGCTTTGGGTCAGTTAATGGAGAGACTGACAATGTCGCTAACATTATCTCCATGGTTGATAATTTTGTTCTCTAAAAAGGGGGGGGGGGGGAGGAGAGGGTTATGTACATCCTCATGGCATGCCGCTAATCTCAAAGTTGTCATGATAGAGGATATGTTACTGTTAGTGAGTCCACAAGTTTGCACACAGGCATTGGTTTAGCATTAATGCAAAGTGTGTGGTGGAATTTATATCAATGACTGATGAACTTCCAGAACAGCCAAACATGAGAGTTGCACCATAATTTTTCAGCAAGGTTATTTTTGACATGTGCTGAAGTAAAAAGCTTGTAATTAGTTTATTCTGAGTGGGTATGCTTTTACGGTAGAGCATGATACTGTGAAGCATGATAATTCTCTACACTGAGAATTATGTTATTTTCAGGAGATCTTCATTGAGGGAGAGTGTGGTTGTTGGATCAACCAAAGTCGCCAAGAGATTGTTGAGTTTTGGCTCCTTTGTTTGTCCCATATTAGTTGGGAAAAACAATTGGGACAAGGCTCTTGCCTATATAAGGAGGTTGCTACCTCCTTGGTTAATGTACCAATACAAAGTCAAAGATTTTTATGATAAATTTGACTCTAGTTAAATTCCTCTTTTGAGGTGAGAGTCGGAGAGTTTGTTTTGGGTATTTTTTTGGGTGTGTTGGTATATTGGGGGATTGGATGAGAGGAAAAATTGTGTGATTGTAAGGATTTTTCATGTAGTAGATTTTCTTCTTAGTGCCCGTAGTTTTTTCTTCGATTTGGAAGTTTCCATGTAAATTCTCTTGTGTTGTTATTATTTCTATATTTTCTGATATAAAATATCCTTGGGTGTAGGTTCGAAAGGTCTAAATTCCCAACATAAATGCTCATATATTTTGCAAAAAAAATTGGAGTTGGCAACACAATAGGATGTGATAATATCATAAATGATGAGATGATACTACAATTTTCCAACTAAAGCCAATGTGTTAAGAATTTATTTCGAAGGGTTATTATTATGTCACTTGATTAGAGGAACGAGAAGATGCTTACAGTATATAAAAAATGTCTTATGCCAGGGATACCTTAAACATTAAGGTATCTATTTTTCAAACTATATATTAAGTTAGCCTAGGAAATTGGCATTGGTTTTCCCGCATTTACTTTTTTGAGAGTTAATCTCCAATTTCTCCTAAATAATTAATTCGGAAGGAATAATTAATTCTTTTATAATTATTAATTGAACAACATATTAAAACAAAATTATACTTAATGCAATAATAGTCAATTAAACAAAATTTATAAAAAATATTTTAACTTCAAAAAAGAAATATAACTATTTTAAAATTCTTATTTTTCAATTTTATCCTCATGTAACAAATTTTTTAATTTTCAAAAGAAATAATACAATAAAAGAATAACATGCAAATATGTATGCCCTCAGCGATACCTTGTGCAGGATCCGATGACAATAGAGTAGTTGGGACGAGGCCTAATATTGAACAGTTTTTTAAATTGAATTCTTCACATTTTCATTCCTCGTGTTCCATTGTTGCTATTGCTAGTCCAATTTCCATTACTCTTACAAAATCAAACCACAACCACTCCTTTCTAATGTTAAATTAAAAAAAATCTATTATATTGTTAATACGTTTCTTCTTTGATTTTAACGCCTTAAACAGGTTAGAGTGGAAATTAAAAATAATCGCCAAAAAATAATAATTATAGTTTTATTTTTAATCTTTTATATATAAAATTGAATACGTAAAAGTAGTACGCAACAAAAAGTTGTAAACCTGAATGGATCGAGAACAAAGCAATCGAGTAGATAATGATTGAAGAAGGCGGCATTACGGTAGGTTTACGAGGTGAAATTGGGTGGGGCGTTGACTGTTAAATGAAATCTTCCAAAGTTGCACCTCGTAGTTCGAGTCGTATAAAAGAAAGGGGTGATCGTGATTCACTTACCGGTTGTGACGGAGCTTTCAGGGTGGTCATGTAGATAGAGCTGACACAGTAGAGTAGATAAAGACATTTCGCATTTGTTCAACAAAGCACATTGCCTGCCATCTATCAATCAGTTCACCGTGCCATTCTTTGACTTTAAATCTATTCCGTTGTTTTGCAGTTTTCGCACGGACCACCTTCATTTAATATAAGGCAGGCGTATATCTCGGCTCAAGTAAAGACACAATTCTCTTATATTCACTCACCCATATTGGTTTGGTTTCAATCAAGTCTGCTTATTAACTTCAAGTATGGTATGGCCATGGGTCAAAGCTACAGGAAGGCAAAATCCAGGTTTTGGAATAGCCATATAGATTTTCAGAATAAGCCAACTAACAAACATGATTTTTAAAAGCTGCTTGTAGTTGTATATTATAGAGCTTTTTTTTGCTCCCCACCTTCTTTTCTTTTTTGTTACGTGGGAATGCACCCTGATCGATATCCCAGCCTTTTGGTCAGGAGTTTCTATTTTAGAAGATACTGTTACCAAGAAATTCTAGACAAGCATAACCTTTTTCGAATCTTTGTACTTGAAACTCTCTCTTCTTCTTCTTCTTCTTCTTCTTCTTCTTTTTTTTTCCACTTTTCACATTTAAGTCTTAACTATTTTAAAACATTGCAATTCATTGCTTGACTTATGGGATTATTAAAACAATGTTCGGGATTTGATTTAAAATAATTTAAGACTTAATCATGAAGTATATGATCGGGTTTAAGATTCTATTGCAAAACCAAAAAATGAAAAATGTGGTAGATATTCATTAAATACACGTTTGAATATTTTTAGAATATTTCATAGAAATATATATGCTGTTAATTTTTAACTCTGGTAAATAAATCAGATAATAGTAACATTCCTCTCGAAGTTTAAATGAATCAAAGGGTAATAGCTATTTTATGTTTGAAATAACTATTTTTCAAGCCTTAAAAAAATACAAGGGCCAAATATAGTGGGTGGAAAATGAGATTATTAAAAATGTTTGATATAAGGTTAAGAGTCTTGATAATGCATGCTATCAAGATGAAGGATTATAAAAAGATCCTAATAATATAAAAGAACCAGAAATAATTAGAAAAAAAAAGAATCCGAAATTATAGTTAAAATCGTAAAACATTTCATTCAGGGATAAGATGATAAGAAATTGCATTTTCTAATTGATATTACTTATGTATTAAAGCAGATATCAGGGAAAAATGAATTTCAATAGGGTTTAAAGCTGGTCTAGTTAAGGGCATTTATGTACCAAATGCGCGCAGTCCAAAATATAGCTGCATTATAGAGACTGTCAAGGCCCAATCCAGACACGTCCTGCTAACTCCGGATTATGCTACATTTGACCTACATAAAAGAGAAGATACTATACAAAAACTAGACTGCTTCATCATATTATGGCTAGTAGCTAATTAGATTGGCAGACTCTTAGTGGGCACAAGATCCTCTGTCTAATATTATAGTGCCTTATTCTGTCCCATGAATCTCAACCATTCATTTATGTGGGTCCCGCGTGGACCCCGCATAAATAAATACGAAACTCGCATAAATAAATGACTGAAATTTATGAGACAGAATAAGACACCATAAAACTTAATGTGCATAGTAATTATACCTCGCTCTTGGCGGCAAACTTCTGCCTCTTTATAACCCTACAATATTGTTAAATTAAAGAAATAAAGCCTAATAAAGTCCATGAATTTGATCAAAGTGTACTTAAGACATTTAATAAAAAGTTAAATAAATCATTAATTTGCTAATTATTATTAGATATACCTCTTATGCCTTAGAACTATATTAGAAAATTCATAAAAACTTTTTTTCATTTATATGTTCATCAAATTTAGTATTTCAATTTTCAGGAGGCATATCTAATAAATAAAATTAATTCGAGTTGTTTTTGTATATTAGGAATTTAAGGGATAAGTCTAATTATACTTTTTAAATTTAGTATTACTTTATGGAATTAAGTAAATCTTTAGTAAATTATGTTGAATTTATTTTTTAAAACAATATGTGTTGACATTCGCTGGATAATAGATAAGTTGTCATATTATAGTATGTTACAAAGAATGGACTCTCACTTCTTCTCTAGCTTAAATATTATATTATAATTATACCACTGTTTTCCATTGAAAGTAAATATATTAACTTTTTATATTATAACTCCTAGAGACA
>JAOQMR010000006.1:20204401-20215200 GCA_027563865.1 Erythroxylum pelleterianum | reverse complement strand
TTATACTACTCCTTTAAAAATCCTAAGGCCCATCACTCAAGCCCAATTGCATTCCCCTTCCTTCTTATTTCTTCTTCTATTCATACCACTACTTAAACTACTTAAGGCCCAAAGCCCATATCCACTTTAATAACACCTACCACCTCTAACTCATTAATTATATTAACTCATACCACCTAACTTAATTAATGTCAATCTAATTTAATCTATTAAGACTTTATTTTAATCTAATCATGCTTAAAAAAAATTTCGGGGCTAACAGTCATGGCCCATCATGGTCTTTCTATGTTGGGATAAGGTGTTTTACAGTGGTGGCCGATTGAAGAGGTCAGGAGGCATACCATCATCGTTAAAGCTCTCACTCTCAGACCAAATTCCTCTGTTGACAGCACAAACCAAAATTTTTAACGTTTTTAAGTAAACGAATTTATGCAGCCAGTGTTCTCTTTTCTTGACGCAAAGGATTTTGGTGCTATTGCTTCTACAAATTTTTTGTTCACGTAATTGCAGAGGAGGGTCGCAGCTCGGCAACAGTGACTGTGCCCATCAGGTAGTGTTTTCTCCATCTTTTTATAATTTCTACATTGTGGTTAGTTAGGACAAGTTGCATCGCCTTGGCCTTCAACGGGTAATCCACATTATCAGGTATCTAAGAATACGCTTTTACCGCTAGCTTTCTATTTTTTGGGTGAGCTTGATGACTGTTGATAAATGCCATATTCCTTGGCCCTCTACATGAGTGGCACCGTTCGATTCTGGTGGTAAGGGGTGGCAAGTTCCTGCCTTCCTTCTAGTTGTTTTTGTGATTCTGTTTATGTCAGTGCGATCTTTGATTTGTGCATGTAGTTGTTATTTACGCATATTTCAAGTCTTTTGTGTGGGTTGAATCACGTAGTTATCCATTCTTATTCGAGGTTGGTTGCTATGTCCATATGAGTCTATGTATTCCTGTTTCTTGGTTGTAATGGCCATTTATTCATAAACATCTGGTAACCTAGGTAATGAGACCTAGCTCATGAACAAGTTTCCGCAAGGTTACTATCTATGCTATGCATGCAGCTCATGGGAAGGGATGGTAACACAGGGCTACATGCATGACAAACGATGAACGTACATACACGTTGCATAGAGTTCTCCTAGCACATCACGTGTCGTATCTGCAAGCTTTCTCGAGCATCCTAACAACTTTTGTCGTTGTCCACAAGAAACCGCCAGTCTTTCTCCTGTTGCGAACTGTTGGTACCCCACTTTTTAGCCTAGCGTTTTAAGCTTGACAAGTCCATTATTTTTCTTCTCTAAATTGGTGCTTCAATCTTTTACAAAAAAAACCTTTCCCTTTAAAATCACACCTCCCGTATACATTGACCATTTTCCCTGGTATTGCCTCATTATTATATTATCTCTGGACGTTTACATTTTGGCAAGCGTGGGTAAAATACACTTCCGCTGTCTTTTTGGACCAAGTCATGTATTGTGCGAGTATCAACTAATTTGCATGCACAAATCATCCAGGTCTTAATGTATATGCAAGTTTTTTATGTGCTTTTACGTTCTCTTCGGTTGGCTTTTTATTATTAGCCCTATCTTCATGTTTGTTATTAATATTTTTATTAATTGTTTAGTAGTATTTTTATTACTGGTATTATTATTATTATTATTACCTTTTTTTAGTTAGTTTTACTCCCAGATTTTAAGGATTACCTAGAATAGTACCTAAGGGAATAGTGAAAGACACGAGATAGTAGGAGGGATGCCTTTAAATCATACAGAGGGAATCAGTGCAAACAGTTCGGTGCGCACAACAGGCAGGAATAAAGTAGGAGATGATCCAATAATAATAGGTTTTTGGAATGTCGGGACCCTCACAGGAAGTCCTTGGAATTAGTAGAGATTTAAGACAAGTATATGATACAAACAGCTTGTATTCAAGATACTAACTGGGCAGAAGCTAAAGCAAAGTAGATATAGGATTTCAAACTATGGTACTCAAGAAGCTCGCGGAAATAAAATGGGATAGGTATCTTAGTGGTCAAGGAACTCCTAAACCGAGTAGTGGGGATCACAAGGGTCAACGACAGAATAATGGTGGTAAACATGATTTTTAGCAGTGTGGTTCTCAATGTAGTATGTGCGTATGCTCCGCATGTGGGTTCAGACGGACAACAAAAAAGTATATTCTGGGAGGCGCTGAATGGGGTGATTCAACAAATCTCTAATACTGAACAAATCCTCCTAGGAGGTGATTTTAATGGGCATATAGGAGCATATTCAGATGAATATACAGGGACCCATGGGGGTTTCGGACATGGTACTAGAAATGAGAGTGGGACTGCTCTATTGGACATGGCCCTAGCATATGAGTTAGTAATAGCAAATTCCCTTTTAAAGAAAAATGAAGCGCAGTTGATGACATTTCATAATAGTATGAACAAGACGCAAATTGACTATTTCCTTGTCAGGAAAAGGGCCAAATCATGGTGCAAAGATTGCAAAGTACTTTTGGCCGCATGCATTTCGACTTAACATAAATTGCTAGTTTTGGATCTGGGAATTAAGGGATGGAAGTCACAGTTTTTTACCATGCATTGTCGTAAAATTAGGTGATGGAGGTTGAAAGAGGACAAGGTGGAACAATTTAGGACTCAAGTTCGGGCTAATTCAACATAGTCGGTGAGTGGGGATGCAAATCGAATGTGGGAGGGTGTAGCCTCCGTTGTCTGGGCTACTGCCACAAAACACCTAGGGGTATCCAAAGAGATATCCAAAGGGTAAGGGGAGGGTAGATGGAATCTTAGTGGTGTTCGGGCGAGGTTCAAGGGACAGTTAAGGGAAAAAAGAGAGCTTTTAAAGATCTTCTAGCAAGTACAACAAAGGCGGAGCGGAAAATCAATAGAATATGGTGTAGACTGGCAAAATAGAAGGCAAAGAAAACTATCTCAGTGGCTAGAGGAGAAGTATATAAGACTATGTACAGGGACTTGGATACGTTAAAGGGAGCACAAAAGATTTTCAAGCTAGCACGAGATAGGGCACGTAGTATGAATGATTTCAACCAAGTTTGTGGTATACGTGATGAACCAGGACAGGTGCTCACAGAGGTCCAAGCCATCAAGAGGCGATGGCTGAGATACTTTTATGGCTTGTTTAACATAGAGATAGTGGGTGACATAGAGTTAGGTGAACCCTCCGTGTCGGGGCATGTCCTTACTAGGCACATATGGGAAAGGGTCACGAGGGGTAAAATTACAAAGGTTATAAGAGGGATGAGGAGCGGAAGGGCCGTAGTTCCGGATGAGATCCCTATAGAGGTATGGAAGCAGATAGGAGTTATCGGTATTGAGTAGTTAGTCCAACTCTTCAATGTGATCCTAGCGTCAACCAAAATGCCGAATGAATGGAGATTGAGTAGATTAATCCCCTTATACAAGGGCAAAGGGGACATCCAAGAATGTCACAACTATAGAGACATCAAACTACTAAGTCACACCATGACGTTGTGGGAAAATGTAATTGAAAAAAGGATTCGGAGAGCTGCTTCTATATCGGCCAACCAATTTGGGTTTATGCCTGGTAGTTCCATGACAGAATCAATGCATCTACTTCATAGACTCATTGAATGCTACAGGGTACGAAAACGGGATTTGCATATAGTTTTTATTGATTTGAAGAAGGCGTATGACAGGGTTCTTAAAGAACTCCTACGGAGGTGTTTGGAGGCAAAGGGCATTCCTATGACCTATATTAAAGTAATTAGAGATATGTATGAAGGAGCATTGACGAGCGTAAGAACGATAGGAGGCAACACAGAAGCGTTTTCTATCAGTGCTAGACTACATCAAGGTTCTGCTGTAAGCCCTTTTTTGTTCATATTAGTGTTAGATGAACTTACTAAATATATACAAGGAGAGGCACCTTGGTGTATGTTATTTGCTAACGATATTATCTTAGTAGATGAGACCAGTGAGGGGTTCAATTCCAAGCTAGAATGTTGGAGAGATACGTTAGAATAAAAAAGGTTTTAGAATGAGCAGGTCTAAGACAAAATATTTAGAATGCAACTTTTCAGGAAACTAGAGGGTACATAAGGCGGCGGTAGCAATTGATGTTGATATCATACCATGGAGATCGAGTATTAAATATCTCGGGTCCATCATTAAGAGTAATGGTAATATCGACGCCAATGTAATACAGCGTATTAGATCTGGATGGACCAAATGGAGAAGTGCTTTAGGGGTTTTATGTGGTAAAAAGATTCCCGTAAAACGCAAGGGGAAGTTTTATAAAATGGTGATCCGTCCAACCATGTTATATAGGGAAATGTGTTGGCCTGCCAAACGTAGACATACAAGACAGTTGTTGGTAGCAGAAATGCGTATGCTTCGGTATATGTGTGAAATTACCAAAAGAGGTAGGGTCCGAAACCGTTTGGTGAGAGATAGACTACAGGTAGCTAGTGTTGCCGATAAGTTGAGAGAGACTAGATTTTGGTGGTTTGGGCATGTGTGCAGGAGGCTCTCTGATACTCCAATGCGAAGTTGTGAGCGTATAACCCTTAGTAAATACAAGAGGAGAAGGGGGAGGCCTTACAAGAACTGGAGGGAAGTGATCAAGAAGGATTTGTCTGAGCTAGACCTTAATGAGGTAGTGGCTAGAAATAGAAGAGTATGACGTGATCGGATAAGGGTAAGGGATTAACCTTTAAAGTTTGCCAAAACAGTAGAGTAGTTATTTGGAGATGATGACTCGCAATACACAAATTATCGCATAGGAAGTCCAACACAACATCCTTTCTCCCTTTTCTAAGTGTAAGTCTTGGACAGGGCTTACGGGCATTGCAATTTGGTTTCCCAGGACGGGTGTATAGGGACAATAGGATTGGCATACCTTCAGGGTCTATGAACAAGGACTCCTAAATTAACTAGAGACGAGGACAATCGGTCTTTGCAGCTTATCAGGTATTCGCGGATCTAGACTCCATCAAGTATACCCTGTATTTTTACTTATTTATGTACTTAGTGTAAATTTTATTTACTTAATAATTTACCGTGTTAGTTTTACCTATTCTCTCTGTAACCTGCATCACTCTTATATTGTCTCATTTGCATGTAGGTCTATCGGAAACAACTTCTCTACTATGTAGGGGTAAGGTTGCGTATTATTAGACCTCCCTAGACCCCGTTTCATTGCGGGACTTCGAACTAGATGATGATGATGATGATGAATGATGGATGAGCTCATAGGTAGTTGAAATAACCTATTTTTTTCTTCATGAAACTACTAAGGTTTCTACTTTGCAAACGATTATACATGTTACAGGCAAGTTTTCATATTACTAATATACATTGATTACACATGGATAGACATTTAATGTAAAAAGTTTGGTTTATTTTCCTTAAAAATAGTTGGCCTCATTTCCATTAATTTTTTGGCTAGTTTGTATACATATAAATGTTCATGTAAATGCTCAATAAATTTAGTTTGTATACATGTTAAATGATCATGAAAATGTGTGTGTGTGTGTGTGTGTGTGTGTGTGTGTAAATGTCCATAAATAACATATATCATAATATATGTTGATTATTTCAAATGGATGAACATATTCCTTAAAGTCTACTAATATGTTACCAAGTGAAGAAATAATTTATACTGAAAGAATAGGAAACCTAAGAAGTGATGTTTAAAATCACTTCAATAAGACTAGATCAAGGGATTAAGTTTAAAAGGTTGAATGTAATTCCTTTCACAAGATGTTGGCCATAAGGTTATAAAGGTGGAACATCTCATTTAAAGAGATACATGGAGTTGTTTAGGAAAAAGAAGATAGTATTAGGAGATTAAAATTTTTTGACCCCAACCTAGTAAGAGGGAAGAATGAAATAGCTGTCACAAGTTATGATAGCCACAAATCAATGTTTCTACTAACTAAGATGATCATTGGTGATAAACAACTACTTTTTATTATTGATAGCAAAAACTTCAGGATGTTGCTCACCTCACTCCAACCGACTTTCAAGATCCTAACTCAAAATATTGTGAAGAAAGATATTTCAAGATTTACGATTATCAAAATAAAGAAATATTAAAGATATTATCGAGTATTCACAGACAAATAGCCATCATATCTCATATATGGATGGCTAACAACCAAAAGAAGCATTATATGGCGATGACAGCACACCAAATTGATAATAATTGGACGTTATGTAGTCATCTACTAAGAAAAATTATATATTTATATTCTTTAATATTATTATCATTTATTTACTGAATATATTATAACTCATATTTGTTCATATTTTGAAATGGTAGGTTTTATGAGCTAACACCGCATATAAGTGACAGGTTGGTAATCATAATGGTGGATTGGTTAATGGATTGGAACATCCATATCAAGCTCTTAACCATAACTTTGGATAACTATAGCATACATGATATGACGATAGAAAATTATAGAACAAGTTGCAAGTTGGGAGCTTGTTAATTGGTGAAAGGTTATTCCATATATGTTGTTTTATATATATCCTGAATTTGATTATGAAGGACAGGTCGGAGGAAATAAAGGAAGTGGTATAGTTGATCTAGAGTAACATAGTGTATTGGAGTGCAACACTTAAAAGAGTGAAAAATTTTAAAGATATTATACGACAAATATGCTTTCCATGCATGAAGAAGTGGATTTTAGATTATTCAACTAGATAAAATTTAACATTCAAGATGCTAGAATTGACAACCAAGTATGTTAAGTTGTTAAGCAGGCTGAGACAAAAAGATTCTCATTATACTTACCTACCAACAAAAAAGTAATGAGAGTTAATTAAGTACTTTGTGTGAAGTTGAAGATATTTTATAATGCTATTGAGTTATCTCCAAGAATAAAATTTTCAACTTAATACATTAGACTTAACAATATGTATGAGATCAAGTGGGCTTTATCTGGTTAAATATTTCATTATCCAAGTCATAGTAGAGCAGATGATAGAAAAACCCAATTTTTATTAGTATATGATAGGGTAAATTGTGGTAGTTATTTCTATGTTGGACCTGAGATATATGATAGAGTGACTATATTTTTATCATCAAAAGTTGTATGGTGATCGGATTCAAGAACGTATTGATATGATTAAACATTTTTAAAATAACTTATTTAATGATTATCAAATAAGATTGGACAAAGATCATAATCGCAATAGTTCAATTTCAACTTTACCTTTAACTTTATATGACTAGTGTGAGTCTTGAATTTTGCATAATTCATTAAAGGAAAAAAAAAGTTAGGACTTCTTATAGTAAGATGGAATTGGACAACTATTTGGAGGTAGGGGTTGTAACCTCAGTTGAAAATATGTAATTCGATGTATTGATAAGATTGAAAGCTCGAATGAATTCAAATTCGAGACCTTGTCCTTGCTATGAAGCCCGGTCGAGCTTGAGCCTCAAGTTGGGCCCAAACTTGATTTATTATTTTTATGTTGCGAAAGTGCTTATTTTGAGTTCAATCGGGATTTGAGCCTTCGAAGCTCGAGCCCTTGACCTTGCCATGAGACTCAAGCTTTTAGACTAGCACAGGCTTGATTTACTATGTTTGTGGTGTGAACAATATACAAATTACGTTTTTTTCCCATGTATTTCCAATAGTTAAAAGCAAAATTGTATAGAGCAAAATAAACATTTGGCTTTTAATTTGCATATCCTTGAACGTAACGTATTGCCTAATTGACTCAAATCTTTGACTTCTTTGAAGGTCAAGTCTTGTTAAAAAAAAAACAAAAGAGAGAAAAATGTACTTGTTCGAGATCGACCACAATAACATATTAAAATTCCCGGTGAATCGGCCAAACGTCGGAACTCAAAGCGCTACTTTTCTTCATTTCACTCCTCAAACTTTTGACGGCGAATGAATAAACTTTCAAAGGTTCAACGTTCAACATTCAAAACAACCACAATAATACTCACACGCACGTTTGAACGCTTCTCGATTCTCTCTTTTCCTCTCTATATCTATATATACCTTCCGCTCTTTCATATCCGTCTCTGCAAGTTTCTTCAACCTTGAACGCCATCCAATATCAACCCTTTTTCTCTCTTCCTTATTGTCTCTACCTCTCAGAAAATATACATATATAATTTCACCTCCGACCAGCAAAGAACAATCTTTCGATAAATCCATTTATTTATATTAGAAAATGGTTTTTGGTTGGAGAAGAAAGAGACCAACTTTTGGCAACAAAGGTAGGAAAAAGCAACAAGCTGGAGCAAATTCTCACTTGGAGCCCCTCGTTCCTCCACATTTTCTTTGCCCTATATCTCTCAGCCTCATGAAAGATCCTGTCACATTGTCATCTGGCATTACTTACGACCGAGAGAATATAGAGACTTGGCTTGAAGCTGGCAACTTCACCTGTCCTGTAACTAATCAAGTTCTCGGGAGTTTTGATCAGATTCCAAATCATTCACTTAGGAAAATGATTCAAGAATGGTGCGTTGAGAACCGAAACTATGGAGTCGAAAGGATCCCAACACCAAGAGTCCCTGTCTCTCCTTATCAGGTATCTGAGCTTCTTTTCAGTGTTGCATCTTCAACAAAGAGTTTGGATCGATTGGGTTGCCTAGAATTAGTGAAGAACATCAATAAATGGGGCAAAGAAAGTGAGAGAAATCGTCGATGCATTGTAGTGAACGGAACGAGCACTGTATTGGCCGAGGCATTCCATGCATTTGCCATGGATTCTTTTGAGCGAAACGCTTGTCTGCTAGAGGAAATATTATTTGCAATCACTTGGATGTTTCCTCTTGATGTGGAAGCTCAAGCACAGTTAGGAACCAAAGTTTCATTAGAGTGCATGGTTTGGTTCTTGAAATGCAGAGCCGAAGATACTTCACCCAAACAGAACTCCATTCTTACATTGAAAGAGCTTCTTTCTGCGAATCAGCAACATATAGAATCTCTGGCATCAATACCAGGAGTTGAGGAGCTGCTATTTGGGTTCATTGAAAATCCCATTTGTCCCACAATCACCAAATCGTCTCTTTTGTTAGTGTTTTATCTCCTATCATCTGAACTTTCCGGCGAACGCATCAAATTGGAATTTGTCAACTTGGGTCTGGTTTCTTTGATGTTAAAACTTATTGTGGATTCAGAAAAGAGCTTATCTGAGAGAGCTTTAGGTGTTATTGATAGACTTTGTGAGTGTGAAGAAGGGAGACAACAGGTATACAATAATGCTCTAACAATACCAGTTCTTGTGAAGAAGATTTTGAGAGTATCAGAACTAGCATCACAGTATTCTGTTTCTGCCATTTTGAAGCTTAGCAAGTTGGACAAGAAACATCAAGAGACAGTTCTTGTTGAAGCTGTTCAAGTTGGTGCCTTTCAGAAATTGGTATTGCTCTTGCAACTTGGATGTGGTGACGATACAAAGGAGAAGGCAACCGAGCTTTTGAAGCTAATAAATCCTTACAGGGCTGGATTAGAATGCATCGAGTCTGTAGATTTCAAGAATCTGAAACGGTCATTTTGAAACTTTTTTTTTTGTTGACAAATTTTGTTTCATTGGCAGATCTGTAATAGAAAGTATTTGTACTAAGTTAACATATATGTGTTGATTTTTTTCTTTTAATGTACTTAGCTTGATTTTTGGGTCAACAGAGAATTAAGAAATTTTCTGTCAATTATACAAAGAATAATTTTGTAAAAAAATTATTATCTTAAATTTTGATCCTATAAAAAAATATTTTGCACCTATTAAAATTTTGCCCGTCGTTAAAAATAAAATTTTACCTCAAAAAAAATTTCATATAAAAATTATTATTTTAAGTTTTGATCCAAACAAATAATTTTACTCTCATTAAAATTTTGCCCCGGTTAAAAATAAAAATTTACCCCTTTAAAATTTTGCCCTAACTTAAAAAAATTTCTAGATTCGTACCCTGTTTGTAACTATTTCCTAAAATATTCCCCGTTTCTATTCTCAGTCCCTTTTTAACTAGCTGGATTTTATCACTACATTCAAGTTTTATAATTAACTTTTCAGCTAAATCTTCGCCAGATGTTTCGAACTGAAGACAAGACACTTAAATGAGCTAATTCCAAAGTCTTGGTTGAAAAATCAAACTATGGCAAAATTGATTTTGACTATTCGATTAAAATGATTCATAAATAAATTTGTCGAAACTAATAATTGTAGCCTCTCCTTTTAAGATTTTGTTTTGGTTTACTCCTTGAGCTACATATAAAATTCCTTATGTAATATTAAAATTTAGGGAGCAAACTCTTTATAATTTTATTTCATTATAGAAATAAAAAGATTTAAGATTAAATGCAGAGAGTTGGTGTAAAGAGAAAAGTCAAAAGTGAAAGAGAGAGAATCAGTTGCTGAATATGGTTCATTAACTTTGACGTTTGAAGTCTGCAATTGCAATATGTAATAAAATAGTATCTCATCCCTCGGAGAACATTGAACTTGAAGGAAGACTTGATCGTGGACTCGTAGTAAGTTCACATTATAATGTATTATGTATTTAGGTGCATGAGACTTTAAAGATCTAGTTTTCTTCGTCAAAGAGTTCAATTATTTTCTTTGGTTAAAAACTTTGTATTATTTCCCCTTTAGTTTAATCCAATATTTGCCACATTTCTTTTTTGTTTTATATCACTTTCCTACAAAGTAACATGTAAGCTATGTGAACGCACTAAGCATTTTGGTTAATTTAGACAATTTTTTGTTTTGGTAAATCAGTAAAGAATTAAATTATAAAATCAAAATAATGTACAAAAAGGGTCTAAACCCGGAACCGAGATA
>JAOQMR010000006.1:20183748-20198765 GCA_027563865.1 Erythroxylum pelleterianum | reverse complement strand
GGAAAATACTTAAAAAGTGGGCAAAAACAAATAAGTTATTGGTTGGCAAGGTGTCAGAATATTAACAGTGACACTAATACATGCCCTAAAATAACTTCACAGCTGCTCAAGTTGTTAATTTCTTTGAAAAAGACTAAGGTTATAGCTAATGCCCTAATAAGAATCAAACTTGTTCTTGGGTTGGGGAAGAAGAGAAGACCTCATCAAGTCTTCAAGGTCAACGTAAACGTTCAATAGAGGACTGATCAAGATCGGGACTCGCGCAAAAGGATTCCGTGATTATCAGGATCACGTTGAATTGAGACATTCAACAATTGTTCCAAGCCTGCCTGATTCAAGTGTATAATATTATATATGCACACTGGCTTCCCTGGAAAAAGCAATGTAATTTGTAACTCTGACAAGAAGTGCTAAAAAGAGTTGAAATCTTTTCACATTTAATTATCTTAGTTTATTAATTGATCTATGATCGATTTTAATACCAAATATTTCCCTTTTATAAAAAATAAAATCTTCTTAATTTAAATTTAATTTGAATCTTATTTAAAGAATCAAATTAGATCTTTATGTTAATAGTTTGATTAATTTACATGTAATAATTAAACTCAACTCAAACTAAAACAATTAATGTTCATAAAAGATGAGATTTTTTCGAAAAAATTTGAAAATTCATAAATAAATTTCAAAAATTTTAAAAGATTTTATTCATATCATTTAAAATAAAGGAAACACCATTTCTTTTACCCTAACTCTTGTTTTGTAATTTATTATAATTTCCTTTTCAGGGAAACTATAAATAATCATGATGTTGGGTTCAACTATTCAAACAAGGTCGTATGGGCACAAGATTTGATACTCTACCTTACCCATGCTTAAGTCCAGATGATCAAAATATATCAGATGCCAAACCAAGGATTTGTGTTTCATACTGTATCCGCTTATATATTCGACCGAAAATTATAATACCGTGATGGAACTTATAAATTTAGAAATATTAGGGCTAAATTAAAAAAAAAAGATTATGACCTAATTCCTTAGGCCTCTTAAGTCCCTCAATCTTCCTTATTAGAGCATCCTATATTGACTAAAACATGAAAATGTTAAAGGGTTTATAAGTAGTAAGGGTCAACTATTTAAATGACTCAATCTTCCTTGTTAGAGTATCCTATATTGATTAAAACATGAAAAAGTTAAAGGGTTTATAAGTGGTAAGAGTCAACTATCCAAATGACTAGTCATTTGGACAATCGTTAATCCAAGTCCAATTATTATTAATGGTCTCTACACTATGCCTATATTAAGAAATCTAATGCTCCTTCACTTTCATTCTTCAGCAGCTCTCTCAACCTCATTGTTCCTACTAGCTTGTAACCTCCATACAAGCTTTCTGTTGTCACAACTCAACTAGCTATTGTCACCACCAGCTCGTAGCTTGCCCCTGTACCATCATTTGTTCCTTGTTGTTGCTTCTTTATCATCATGTCACTATTGTGTTTGCCACCAGAATTGAATCTTTGTTCTTGCCTTATTGTTTGTTCTTTCCATTAATTACTGCTGCTTGGAGAAATGAAATGAGACTAGTAATAGTATTTTGTAATTTTGGTTTATTATTTTATTATTGCTAAGAGAAATTAGACTAGAGTACAACTAGTTTTAATTGTTGATGCATAATATTTGTTGCCACAAGTCTAATTTTTGTATTCAGTTTAAGGATTCACATCAATTTATAAATTATACTTGAATTAGTTTATACTTCACTTAGATAAAGAGTACAACTTGAATCCTATCATTTGTTTAGCATTCAATTCCAAGCTAAACTAGTTAAAATGGACAGTAACTAAATTCATGCACTAATATTTTCAAATGTAATTGAAGCACAATTGCACATTCATTCAAGGATTATATATATAGGCTTTAAGTAATAATTGAAATCAAAAGTTGAATTAAGTAATAAAAAGCTTTAAGCTTTGGATTCAGGTTTTACTATGAAATTGAAATCAAATTCTATTAATTATATTTTAATAATAATTAAATAAATAAAAAGAGAAAAAGGAGACAAATTTCTATGTTCTCTTTTAATAATCACATTAATAACCTAAAATGAGCTTTTAAATCTTAGTTAGAATCATTTTGAGTTTAAAAGCAGAAATTGTATATCTAACTTTGTACATCGTATATGACTAAAGAGGATAGCTAGATGATGGACCACTTCACTTCTAATAATAATATTTGGTTTAAGTCGCGTAAGGAAAAGTGTTAAATTTTAAGCGTTAAAATTGATAGTTTTGTGTAGATATTCATAGTTAAGCAAGAACATGGTTTAGTCTATCAAGATATAATGGAATAAAGAAAATGATGTTCCACTTCTAATAGACATACTTTATAGGACCAATTGTTCCCTGAGTTTAGACAAAGATATTTTTAGTCCTATGTGTTACTATTATATAACATCTTTTTCATTGAGTGAATTGAAATTTATAGATTAATCTTGAAGCATTGTTTTTTATTGCGTAATATGTTGAGTATTCATTTAATGACATATTTATTTACTGGTTTACAACTAAGAGATGTATGTGCTGTTTTTTTAGTTTATTATACTTATTCAATTGCATTTATTTTTATAGATAAATGGAGAGAAATTCAAGTATTCCTGATAATTCAGTCTTTTCTAGAAGATATGATAATCTAGTTTGGGTCTATGCTAGATCGATTCCTAGTATAAAAAACCATACTATTTGTTTGTGTTACAACAAACATTGAAAGGTGAAGGAATCACTAAATTAAATAAACATTTAGCTGGGATCAAAGGTGACGTGAATTGAAAGAAGAAAACTTTGCTTGAAGAGTACCAAAATAAGAAAGACAAGAAAAAAACCGAACTACAAATTAGCAGTGGAAGTTCGTTTTGTAATGGTTAAGATGATACTGGCAATGTTAAAGGTGACATTCATATCGGATAAAAAATGATTGTTGCAACTAATGTGATGAAAAGAAGAAGATAGGTGACTTATCTTTTCTAGTCCTCGAATAACTCCTGAAGCTTAACCTTTAATTCGTAGTGCTTTACAACATAAAGAAGCAACTCATAATATGAACATGACAATAGTTAGATGGTAGTATGTTGCATATGTATTATTCAATGTTGTACAAGCTTCTTATTACTAACTTAAGGTAGATATCTTGTGGTCCAAGATATAAAGCTCCTTCAATTGCTTATTATAAATGTAATCTTCTGAGAAACTTTATTTGTGAAATAAAAAGTTATTTGGATGAAAGAAGAATGACTAAGGCAACTTATTAGTGTTTAATCATGTGTAATAGTTAAACAAATAAAAAACATGAGCCTATTATCATTTTTTTGTCTATTTTGCTAAAGGGGGGGGGTGATGTTTTTGAAGTTCATTGATGCGTCTAGCCTTGTAAGAAATGTTTATACTCTATTTGAGATATTTGATAAAGTCGTGAGTGAAATTGGGCCTGAAAATATTGTACAGTTAATCATTGATAATGATTCTAATTATAAAGCAATTGGGAAAAAAACTACAAAGTAGATATAATTCTTTTTATTTGACTCTTTGTGTTGCCCGATGCACATTACATTTGCCTGATGTTAAAAAATATAGGAGATGCTAATTAGTTTTCTATCATTGATGAAACTGTCATAAAGCAAAGTGAAAGTTCATCTATAATTGTGCATAAGTTTTGACTTTGATGAAAAAGAGTTTCACCAATGATAGAAATTTGTATTGTCCTGTAATTACAAGATTTGCAACTAATTTATTATCACTTTAGTGTTATGTTTACTAGTGATAAATCAATTACATCTCAGTATGCCATATTTAATTTTATAATGGAGGTCTTTAAAAGTATACTTGAAGATCATAAATTTTGGTCTCAATATCAATTTGTCATCAAAGTTTATGAGCTTTTAGTGAGAATACTTTGTTTGAATGATAGTGATAAAAAGACAATAATGATTTATTTTTAGGATGACAAGAAAGCAATCAAGACCAACTTGAAAGTTAAGTCTTCCGTATATACACCTTATCTTATAATCTTCAACGAAATATGAGAAAAACAACTTTACTTTCCATTGTTTGCTATCGGGACATTTTTTTTTGATTACAAAGGAAATAACATAACTAAATTAAGGCTCTCGGGTACACGGCGCCTTGCGCATCACGGCGGAGAAGCTCCTGGACTCCAAAAGGGGGCTCGGGTAGTATAGAAAGGTCCGGGCTGCGAACGCCTGCGAGGCGAGCAATAACGTCCGCACACTGGTTCCCTTCCCTGAAAACGTGCTGGATCCGCACCGACCAGTCTTGCTGCAGCATTTGTCGGATACCTGTCACCAAAGCAGAAACCTCAGTTAGTAACACAAGGGAATCCGAAAGGATATTAATAACCTCCAAAGAGTCGACTTCGACCACAACTTGTCTATAGCCCCTGTCCCAGGCCAGGAGTAGGCCCGAGTGGACCCCCCATAACTCCGCCGCTAGCGGCGAACCCCCCTCGAGCTTCTGGAGAAAGCCGCCACGCCACTCCCCAAGCCAATCACGGATCAGCCCCCCGGAGGAGACCGTTTTGGACACGGGGTGCCAAGCGCCATCAGAGTTAACTTTTACCCATCCTTCCGCCGGCCGAGTCCATCCCACGAACGAACCCACCGGTAACCCCGGAGCGGGAAAAACATAATTCTCCATCATCCGGGCACGAGCAATCCACCCTACGTAATCCAGGATAAGGCGGTGACCCTCGGCCGGCCAAACAAACGCAGGCTCGAAAAGGCTACTGTTCCGCCATTTCCATAGAAACCAACAAGCGACACCGAAGACCGTGGCCCACGCTTCCGGTGGCACTTGAGCCTGCTTCGTGAGGTTACACGACAACCAGGAGTCCACATCTTGCAAGAAAAAGGTCGTATCGATCACGTCCGAAGGAAATTGACGCCAGAGATCTTTAACACGCTCGCAATCCCGAACCACATGGGCAGTGGTCTCTTCCTGCCCACAGAAATGGCAACCAGGATTTATAAAAAGGATGAAGTTAATAAGTAAATATTATTAATTATAACAATAATTATTTTAAATAAGATGATGCAAGATTTCTTTAACTCACAAATGGAAGCATATAAAGATGCATGCAGTGATTTTGAGATACCCATTACAATTTATCAAAAAGACAAACTTCTTCACTTTTGATACTTGTTTAAAATTAATCATCACTTTATTTTATTTAGAAAATTACTTTTGTTATCGTAGAGTTGATCGATGTGACCAATTTGGAAGTGATGTTCCTGAATTATAAAAAATTGCAATTTGAATTTTAAGTTAATTTGTAAGCACAATCGATGTGAAAGAAATCAAAATATATTTTAATTTATTTATTCTAAAAAAGAAATAGATTGAAACATAAAAATTGAACATTTAGACTTTTCTTGATACAACTTAAAGTTTTTTTTAAATATGTATTATTAAGTTGAACATGATTTATTCTAAATTCTTAATAATTAATTTTTATTTGTTTATTAAGACTATTAATATAACAAGTAATCGTGTATATCTAATTTGTCTTGATTATTTTTATCTTTTAACAAATTGGGATTTTAAGAAACTAAGTTTCATAGATGAAAATGGCTTAGAAGTTAATATTAGATGAGAAAGTACTAATGTATCTTTTGGTGCGAAAAATTCGAATAAGATGGTAACAAAACTCTTTCTTTAAAATTTTACACTAAATAAAAATCAAATGCAATTTGAACAAATATACCACCAAATGAAGTTTTATGTTTTTCATTTTTTTTCCATTTTTTTAATTTTGTTTGTATTTGATGTATATGTTAAATTTTATAAATGCACTGTAAATATAAAACTTTTAACTACAAGTGCTTTTCAAGTTTCCCTTCCACTTTATTCTCAACACAAACTCTTATTGTAAAATTTATAGTCCTACATTATTCTTACTAATGTTTTGATATAACCATCTTTAATTTTATAATATAAATTGTAACATTTTTAATATTTTGTATTATTTAGTTTTATTTTTGTATATCAATTAAACAATATTTTTCTTATATTAATTGTAATTATTATTTTTATATAAAATATGTGAAGTGTAATATTAATAAAAATAAAAAGATAATTATTATTTCAAATTTATATTATTATGATTTTTTAAACATGATTGATGTAAAAAAATTACATAGCACATTAAATTAAAGGATTATTTTGCAATTTTATAAAATTCATAAATTATTTTATAATTTCAAAAAATTACTCGAAACGGTACTTGATATTGACCAATATTACTACCATGCTATACTAAAAGCAAACTTAATACCAAGTCCATCTGTATTCATAATATTGTGCCAAACTCATGTTTATGTTTTATGAAAGGAGGAAAAGCATAAAAGAGTAATTAGGTATATATATCTATGAACACAAGCGTGGTACTCGCGGTGCATCGAACCCATATCTCTGATCACGCAATTTTATCGCAGAAAGTACATCAAAGTTTTGAAGCTAGAACTACTTAAGAATATAAGATCAAATAGATCAATCACTGTTCCTTATACCTCTTCTCTACTTCCTCCAAAGTCTGGATCTCCTTATAGTATTTGCATATGCGATACACACACCTATACCACAGGGAATGACACACTTCACAAATGCTAGAAACAATTCAAACATACACTACCAGAAAAATTTATGCATAACTTATGAGCTTGGCCTAAATGAAGAAACCTCACACTGCAGCCAAACCAGAAGAAATTCCTACATATTTCTCAAAGCTGATCAAATCAAAGTTTGAAATTTTAAGGATAAGCAAAGTAAAAACAACCAATATCACAATCTTCACCAAATATCACAATCTTCACCACTAATCCAACACACAGCATAGAACTCCGAGTAAATTGGCAAGCAGGTAGACACACGGTGGGAACAAAAATGTATGACATTATAAGACCAGGGCAAAAAGGAGGGCACCAGAACATAAAACTGGGATTAAACATATAATAGCAGAGCAAACTATGTGATGGAAGTTGAAACATAGTTCTGGATACAAGGAGGCATGGAACGTCCAGGAGAAGGAAAAGAAGAGATGACAATGTTTTAGGTTCAGTAAGCACAATGGGGAAAGAGTTGGATCTAAATGGATAAGGAAGTTGATGAAATGCAGAGAGGGTTGAAGAGAGTTGGGCAACAGCTATGTTTATATTACACCAACAATGCAGCCACTGTGTTCATAGTAAACTGAAAATCGGAAATTAGAATAACTGTAGGTCAAGGGCTTGTAGACATAATTCTCACTGCAAAATAATTTCTGAAAAAGTTATTGGAAAAAAAACGCATGAACCAAAGTGGCATACCAATAGAGGAGGCATGCAGAAGCACATAGAATGACATTCCTTTGAGATTTGTAGATCTGCACCACACATACAAAAGTAAGCATTTTTCAATATAATGTAATCAATATGTAACTTTCCGATATATCAAAAGCAGAGGAAAGCTTATAGTTAACACTTAACATAAGTGGTTTAATATAGGTTCACAGATTGAAAATTTCATCACCATAGATCTGTGAACTGAAGATGCAGTAATTAGGAGATCAGAATCAACCAGGTCTCTAATATTTGCTAGAGCTCTGTATCGATTTAATCAAAGGTCACACAGCTAATTGAACACAACAGATTACAGTTGCTTGAACGGTGTTTCAACATCTAAGCTTCCCGTGTCTTTTCACCTTGGTCCAATATATTCATTACATTTATTTCCTCAGGTTTCAATATTCCAACAATAAAAAGGTGTGCAGAAAAAAAAATCTACAGAACAAACCTTATAGAACTTAAAATTACGGCTTGAAAGTTATGCTGGAATTTTCCCACATATGAAGGTACAACATCTAGAAAAACTTGAGCAACTTGCTTCTACAATACAAATGCTTCTACAAATCTTATAGAACTCCAAGAGTGTGAAAAACATATGCAATCAGGACTAAAAGGAGTATTGGTCAACTAAGTTTGATTAACTTAGCTTCCAGGTTCTATTAAGTCCCAGAATTTACAAAGCAACCATCACCATGAAAAACCTTATCATCTATGAAAAACTATGAACCATGTATCTTAGCATTAATTACTGGCCAAATTTAGCATATAAGAAAGAAATCAGATCAACATCGTTCCCAATTATGAGATGGCAGACTTCATTATGTTGGTTAAAGATATTTCAACTATTCTTCCCCAATGCTAAATGAATTGCATGTCAGATGTGGAAATATGGACAACGGGGAAAAGGGCAAAAAAGCTCCCATTATAAATTTCACGTGTCCAGTGCTTGAAGAAGCACTCACTTACATTATGTGCACGCATATGTATAATCTTCTTTTGAGGAAAGGAAGAATGGACAACGGGGCAAAAGGGCAAAAAAGTTCCATTATAAATTTCAAGTGTCCGGTGCTTGGAGAAGCACTCACTTACGTTATGTGCACACATATACATAATCTTCTTTTGAAGAAAGGAAGAATGGACAATGGAGAAACGGGCCAAAAAGTTCCCATTATGAATTTTATGTGTCCAGTGCTTGGAAAAGCACTCACTTACGTTATGTGCACACATATACATGATCTTTTGAAGAAAAGATTCATTAATGCAACATCATTACGCCTGACTGCATTCAAAATTTGGCCATAATCAGGCAAGGTGAGTCATTTTTATTTTCGCCACATTATTTGGGAAACTACTACAAAAGTCTTCTACTCTAAATAATGATGCAGCTAAAATCCATTTAAAAAGAGTTCAACGAGAAAACATTGTTTCTAGAATTAAAAATGAAAATGAAAAATAGTAATATAGAATGAAGCGTCCTCTTATAAAGAATGAAGAATGCATTCAATTTGAAATTGCATTCATTTCAACATGCAAAACCAGCAGATACTTGTACATACTGCAAACATAAATCTAGCCACTAGAGTTCCCAATTCAGATACGCATAATTTGAAGAGTATTACCATGAATTCTCAAACAAGCTATACATCTATGGATAGATATATTTATATCTTTCAGGAAGTTGCCAACAGCTTTGAAAGAGAGAGTACTTCCCTAGTTACGTATGGAAAGAGATAAAACTGCTAAACAATTCTCTCTCCCCTCCATTCATTGTCTATATAATAGGTCGATGCAATAAGCAAAACATCAGATTAAGAGAAGCCACCAGATAATTGTCTATCCTTTGATGTATTTATTTAAACACCAGTTATAAAAATAATATAGAAAAAGAAACAGAGGTTGAAAGCACTAATCAGATAAAACTCACAGCTTTCTCATAGCGATCCCTCTCAGCGGCAGTGCAGATCTCAGATGTGCACATCAATCGATGCTCATTCTTCCAATAAATATCTGCAAACACCCACCAAACAAACAAACCCCAACATCGAGTCAACATCCACAGCCTATCATGGGTAAGCATTATAATAGGGGAAAAAAGAACAAACCCAGAAGCTGGAAACCCGCAAAAGGAACGACGAAGAGAGCAGGTTGGAGGAGAAGAGAGACCAGAGACACCAATCGGTACTTCAACAGTTTCGGCGACGGAAGTGTTAGGACCGCCGCTACGACGGCCTCTGCAGCCACCACGTAGGTCAGAATCATCCACTGCAGTGCCATTTTCGACACAGGAATATTAGTTTTCCTAATTGATCCTTTTTGGGTTACGGTCCGGTGCCTTCCTTAACATGTAAGGTTTCGCAAGTGGTGTTTATGTATTTTCATTGTCTGTGGTAGTACCTCAGGGTCTGGATCTGTTGGATTGAGAAAAATTGCTTCTAGAAGGCCTATGGAGGATAAGATGGGTTGTACAATTGCCTGGGCCTAAATACTAAGTTTGGGCGATCTGTTTGCTCAAGGAAATAATTAAAGTTGAAGATGTTAGATTATTACCAAGTAGAATTGGGAAGGTGTACTGTTACCTTCTTTAAATAATTACGAAGCTGCTCTCGTTATTTAAATTTATTACCTTTCAACCACAAAAGAGATAAAGCATCATTACTTCAAAACTTAGGTAAATTTTAATTTTACCCTCTCTATCATCGACAACCGACAACCGACAACCGACAACTTTAAGATCTCCTGCCCTCTAACATCTTCTTCATCACCACCCCCTTCTCCGTTGGAACCAAAATAAGTACCGGATAAATGTGATAGAAGATTTGGAGTCTTCTCCGTCACATTTTGTTCTCATGATTTTATTCCTCTTCATTATCAGGTGAACAATATTCCCATTAATTATAATTTATTTATTTCCTTAGTATAAATAAGGAATATATATGTCCTTCATCCTTTGTTTGGAGGCAATTTTGCATGTTATTGTGATTAATATCTAGGAGACATTATATTACGTGGGACCGTTTTAGGAGAAAAACAGTTAAAAATATCTGGTAAGAATCTTTCCTTCATTATTTAATTTGTACCTTATGGTCTATTTCTTTTTCCATTTGCTATGTTTTCGTCCAACTTTGCTGAGGTCCCCAAAATTAAACATACATTGTCTTGTTCTCGTAAGAACCCATTATATGAATTTAGCATTAAACTTGTAGGTCATGCCAGTGCAGACTAACTCAATGAAGCTTCTTATAGAAATGTTCCCCAAGCATTATGCTTATCTATGTTCCATTTACCTTATTATACAAAAATAATATTGAAGTTACAACTTAAGATTATGCCAAATCTTATAAAAAATAAATTATGCAAAAAGATTTGGCTATAATTAAATATAAAAGTTTAAACATATAAGTTATAAAATAGTTAATCTCAAGAACTAAACCATATTACAACAATGAGCTAAATTGTGTTGAATTTCATGTTAAATATGCACCCAAAAGAAGAATGCTTGTGGTTTAAATAAAAATTTCATTGTACCACTTGGAAAAAGACCTCCTTTCCAAACTTGTAAACAAATTAGTTCAAAAAAAAATAACTCACTAGATAATTGGGACATTCATAAAATTATGATCACTCTATAAAGTTCTTAGTGAAACATTTGATCTAAATGTTATACAAGTTAATAATGGAGATTTCATAGACATTGTTCAAATAATAACTGAACCAATTAATGAATATTTTGTACATCACTAATGGACATTCAATTAATGAGAGCCTTAAACAATAAGAATCATAGCTTTTTGATATGACATAGCTTTTTCGTGCTAATAAACAACTCGAAGTTGACCTTTTATTTTGCTAAACAAATTAGAAAATTTAAAGTTATAACATGTAGATCTATGAATAATTAGCATTAGCTTTATCAAGTAAAACATGACGAAAATATCACAAGAAGATATCTAAAATAAAATCAACATTATTGATAACTTTAATAGTAATTAGATGAAAAATAAATTAAAAGAAAAAATAATCATAGGGCAAAGGGTTTTGATTAACATCAAATGGTTTATTAGCATTTAACTAGACAATTTCAAAGGAAGAAGTATTAGACAACCATGTTTTCCATCCCTTTATTAATATTTATAATCCTCATATTAGATCTAGTAGTCTCGTATAGATTAATGGTTTTGCGAGCAATCTTTAGAATGTCTTCCAATGGAGGAGGTGGATATCGTTTATATGCTCCATATGTATCAAATAAATTAAAGTATCACAACAACATATTATTTGACCATTACTCATATTCAATCAATTATATGGATTAGAAATGTGTTTAATGCTAAAAATTTTACTTTTCAGCTTTATTTAAAAAAGTCTCACCTATACTGATATTACCTATATTAGAAAAAAGAGAGCTTATTCTTAAGATTATTGAAATCAAGACATTCATGATGAAGAAGAATTCCTCACTAAGCATTAAGTATAAAAAATTAAGAGAATGTACTAGAATAAGTAACCAAGGTACATGTTATATATGAAGAAGAAAATACTACTAGTTGGTTGACTATAAAGAAGAAAGATATGATGATAGATGCGATGCTGATGAAGATAGTTATAAATTAGACGGGTGACAACGATGAAGAAGATGTTAGAGGGCAACAGATGTTAGATGTAAAAAGTGATGAAGATAGTAGAATTAGAGGTATGAAATTAGGTGTAGAAATTAAATGAATATGGTCGACAATGATTATAAAAGGGTCGAAACTAGAGTTTGTTGAATTACTATTTTTAGGTTAACTTTGGATAGTGTATCCACTAGTGTCACATTGACCATATACTAACACCAGTAAGACCCCATAAAAGGGAAGAAAAAAAAACATGTTAGCACTTAACTAATGAGGTTCTATCAATTGGGGGTTTATTAAATTTCTTTTGAAAATAATGGAGTTTTTTTCTATACATTTTAAAATAGTAGGGCCAAATCTAAATTTGGTAAGAACATTATAGTCTAAAAGGGATTTTTTACCTAAAGTTTTTCAAGTGTTGTTTATATATTTTATTGGTAGTAATACCATAAAGTTTATATGTTTACTGTATTGAGTTGTTGAATTAAGATAAATTGCTTTTAAAAAGCTTATATGGGATTATTAGATAGGTTATACAGTTGTTTAGGCTAGATAATAAGTTTAGGAGATCTTAACATGCTTATATAATCTCAATCAAAGTTTAAGAAAATAATTAAAATTAAAGATATTAGATTATTATAATCATAATCAGGAAGATGCTATCTTTTTTAAATACTGAGAGAAAGTTACCTTTTAGACTCTAAAATTTAACTTGAACCCTAATATTTAATTGCATTGGAAAAGAATACTAATATTTTGAAATCCATCTAACTTGAACTTCAAAGTGACAGATTCTTATAATTTAGTATGAATTTCTTAAAAAATACTTATATTACTTTCTAAGAAATAATTTCGACCACCATTACTATTAAGTTGTCACAGTTGGGAACAATAGGCCCCTCCACTACTGTCTTTTTTATTCCCTAGCTAGTTGAATCCTCTAATCTCATTTTTAGATTTATCTTTATAGCCTTTTGTTGCTCTTTAATTATTTGTTATAGTTCTTATTGTTGCATCATTTGCATGCTCTTAATTTCAGCCTCAAAAGACTTTTTGACATAATAATGAAAATTAGTATGTTTAAGCACATATTTCTTCTTGTTGATAAGATAAACAAAGGAGCCATCAAAAGAATCATATCCATCAAGACCAATTGCTCCAAAGTTCCAAAGTTGAATATTTTTCGTTACCAAAACTTAGTATTGATTCATTAATTAGAATCCCTTTATTACCCAAAGAAAATAGTGTTAGAATATTTTGGAAGTAGTTATTTTGTGGTTGTTATATTGTTTATTCTCATATTTGTTGCGTTATTCAAAAATTGTCTCCAAAACTCACATTTTTCCCTTCCACTATTCTTTAGAATAGGGAATAAGCATGTTATTTTCCTTACTTGTTTCCCTATTCTAACTAGATAATCTTACACCATTTCCACTTATTTTATTATCACCCTTTTGGGTATTAAATTCATCTACTATAAGATGTGAAAAACTCTAGATGAGCTTCCTTCGTATACCTTTTAAGTAAATGTCCTTGTATGTCATATAAAAGTATCCAACTTCGTAGCTTCATTTGGATCAAACAACTTTATTGTCATGCTACTCGCACATGTCAAAAAAATTATGTATTAACTTTTGAAGTAAAAAACTTGTCCTTGAAAAATCAATTTTCATATAAGCTTTAATCTTGATAAATTCATAGTCTTTGCTCATGTCCATCAAACTAAGTCATATATTATGCTCATCATTTCCTTAGTGAAATTTGAGATTCAACCTAAATAATTGTAATGGTTATAAAAAGTACTCTTCCTGTTTTCACTCTTTCTCAAACATGCCATCAACACCCAAACTATGCTTTTCATCACCTTTTCATTAACTTCATTACTAGAATCTTTGTTAGATTACAATTATGAATATATATTCACAAGCGCACTTAAACCATAACTACCCTTTGCCTATAACCCTTATCTCTATTCAAAACTTGCTTTTGTTTTTAATTTAAATTATCTTTTTGTCTCTTTTTCTAGATATAGAAAAACATTAGCAAAAATTTGTCTTAAACAACAAAAAAATTCTCACATCTCATAATGATAGTTTTCTCACGATGACTTATTGACAACAGTGATATAAATAATTTGAACAAAAGCTATGTAAGTGATTTTTTATATAACTTGAATGAAAATTTAAAGTTTTATCAGTTTGAAGTTCATATTGTATAGTTTTCAAGTTTGAACTTTAAATTTGATAGTTTTCAAAATATTAATACTCTTTTTGAACATTATGTTAGATTAATTTAATAATCATAAGTATGGCTCATATTACTTTATTTGATTCTAATACGAAGTGGGCTTAAAATAATAGTTATTAGGCTTGTTAAAGGAAATTAGAATCATTAAGGTTAATTAATAAAGAAACCTTTCCGTCTCCCTTCAGTTGAGAAAATGCTTATAGATATTAAAAAAAATACACACGTTATTGCACCATTGAAAAGAACGAAGAAAGGGAAGAAGGCGAGAGTGGATAAAGCTTTAGTGTAAAGAATGTATTTGCGAACAAGAAGAGATTACACGAGTATGGATCAACGTTATTATTTCTCTTTTTTCTTTCTAGTACTAATTTTAGGGTTTGAAGGTGTTGAATTAATTGTGTCATAAATGTTCTTGGGTGAATTCTATGCTTGAAATATTGCTTAGAATGATAAAGATTAAATCTTATTTGTGGTATCAGAGCAGATTATGACACTTTGATTTGCATTAGAGTTAACCCTAAAATTATCGAGAGCGATTAATACTGCTTTAAGGTTATAGAAGATTGTTTATTGTTTCCATTGTAATATCTTGATTAAGGCTATCTTATTTCTCAATTTATGGATTTGATTTCAACGATTGAACAATCCTTTATAATAAAAGTCAGAGATTGCAACGACGTTACAATCTTTCTCATATCTATTTGCTTGTTTTGTTTTCAATTGAGATGGGTTAGTTATTAAGTTGGGTTTTCTGAGAATATAAAATGAAA
>JAOQMR010000006.1:20167950-20180376 GCA_027563865.1 Erythroxylum pelleterianum | reverse complement strand
TCTGTCACATATTATGCAAGAATTCCTTTCGATCCAAACTATAAACAAAACTGAAGAGTTCCTGTATATGGGTAACATAATGAAGGCACGATAGAGGGAATAGAGACATACAGATTGATCTTAGAAACTAGTTATAGTCTATATCTTGAAAAATGTCTTTATGTTCCTAAATGTGCTAGAAATTTAGTTTATGTTAGTAAGTTGGTTAAGATAGTTTTTAATTTTAATGTTAGAAACGATGTTTTTTCTTTATATAAACGACAATAATATTATGATTTTGGTATATTAATGGGTGGCTTATATCGTTTCAATATTGATGTTAATTATTCTGAATCCCTGTTTCATGTTGAACATAATATGGGTAATAAATGTAGTGCACATAATGAACACTTTGTTTACTTGTAGCATCAAAAGTTAGGTCATATATCTAGAGAAAGGGTGAAGAGGTTAGTGAAGAGGGAAATCTTACCTCAACTAGATTTTACTAACTGGGAAGTGTGTATGGATTGCATTAAAGGCAAGCAAACCAAACACATATGTAAGAATTTAGCCACAAGAAGTGCTGAGTTACTTGAATTAGTACACATTGATATTTGTGGTCCATTTCATGTCCCATCTTGGAGTGGTGAAAAGTATTTTATCATCTTTATTGATGATTATTTCGAAATCCTTTACTTTTTTCAAGTTAGTCACTCTTTTGATTTTAGAAAAAATCTCTTTATCACTATGCTCTTTCTTTTACACATTCATCTCCCCTGCACAGTCTGCATTGTAGAGAATAACTAAAAGTTAGGATTCATTAAAAAAATAGAGAATCCACTCATGGAAAAAGATTTTCAGTATCACGCACTAATATATTTTTTACACCTAATTAAATAGTAAAATCATTCAAATTCAAATTAAAAACGAAAACTCGTAGCTTGTTTATTTCCCTATAATTGGAGCTATTGGGCTCTATCCATTTATTTCACTCAACCCAAGATTAAATTTATTTTTTAATGTTACGCACCAAGAATTCAGTATTCATGTTATTGTTATCTCTATTTACTGCATAAAAAGTCCCAACTAATGGACATTCTTGAGATGTTCATTAATGAAGTAAAAAGACAGATAGAAAAGTGAAAGTCCTAAGGTCTGATAGAGGTAGTGAATATTATAGTAAATATGATGAGAATAGACAGTGTCTAGGTCCATTTGCAAAATTTCTTCAAAGTTAGGACATTTGTGCACAGTATGTAATGTCCGGTACACCACAACAAAATGATGTAGCTGAAAGGCAGAATCGTACTCTTATAGATATGATTAGGAGTATGTTAAGGTATGCAAATGTGTCTTTATCATTATAGATGTAGCATTAAAGACAGCTACATATCTACCTAATAGGGTTCCTAGTAAAGCGATTCTTGTGACACCTTATAAATTGTGGACAGGTAGGAAACCTAGCTTGAGGCACCTGCATGTTTAGGTTGCCCACTTGAAATAAGGATTTACAATCGTCATTAAAGGAAAGTTGATGCAAGAACCACTAGTGGTTACTTCATCGGTTATCTAGAAAAGTTCAAATGGCACATATTTTATTGTTTTAGCCATGGTACAAAAATAATTGAGTCTGATAATGCTCGGTTCATTGAAAATAGACAAATTAGTGGGAGTGGGGAACCATGAAAGTTGGATATTCAAGAGATTCAAGTGAAAAATCCTTCAACTAATGTCTCTTCTTAAGTTGTTATTCCTCTTGTTGTATCACAATTACACAACATATCAGAAATACAAGTTAATATTGTAAACCCACAAGAAGAGAATGTCAATAATGAACCAGAAAATAATGTGCAAGTCATAAATGATCAAGTGATACCACAAGAAATAATATTGCGAAGGTTTAGAAGGGAGAAAAGACTAATTATATCAGATAACTATATGGTGTATTCACGTGAGCGTGAGTGTGATTTAAGCATTGATAAGGATCCAGTCTCATTTAAAGAAGCCATGAAATATATTAATTATGAAAAGTGGCTCAATGTCATGAAAGAAGAGTTAAAATCTGTGGATGATAATCAAGTCTGGGAAATAGTTAAGTTAACCAAAGGCTCAAAGCAAGTGGGTTGTAAATGGGTCTTTAAGATCAAATGGGACTTGAAAGGTAATATTGAAAGGTACAAAGCCAGACTTATAGCCAAAGGTTATACTTAAAAGGATGACATTGACTTTAAAGAGACCTTCTCTCCAATCTCAAAGAAGGGCTCATTAAGAATTTGTTATGGCATTGATAGGTCATTATAGTTTAAAGCTCTACCAAATGGATGTAAAAACCGATTTTCTAAATGGTGACTTAGAAGAAAAAGTTTATATAGACCAATCAGAAGGTTTTGTGACTGTAAAAAAGGAAAATATGGTGTGTAAATTAAAGAAGTCAATATATGGTTTGAAACAAGCCTCTTGATAGTGGTATCTTAAGTTCAATGATACCATTACCTCTTACGATTTTATAGAGAACACTGTTGATAGGTGTATATATATATAAAGGTTAGTGGGAGCAAGTTCATTACTTTGGTATTATGTTGACGATATTCTTTTGGTTGCTAATGATTTGGGCTTGTTATGTGATGTAAATAAATTTCTCTCTAATAATTTTGAAATGAAAGATATAAGTGAGGCATCCTATATGATTGGAATAGAAATATTCCGTGACAGGACACAAGGATTGTTAGGGTTGTCATAGAAAGGATATATCGGTAAAGTATTAGAGAGATTTAGGATGGAAACATGCTCAATAGTGGTAGTTCCAATTCATAAAGGGGGTAAATTTAATGAAATGCAATATCCAAAGAATGATTTGGAACGAAAGTAAATGGAATCTATTCCTTATGCATCTGTAGTTAGGAATCTAATGTATATTCAAACTTATGCTCGGCCGAATATCAGTTTTACTGTTAGAATGTTAGGTCGATATCAAAGTAATCCATTGAACCACTAGAAAGCCGCAAAGAAAGTTCTCAAGTATTTACACGGTACCAAGAATTACATGCTCACATACAGGAAATCAAATCACTTAGAAGTGGTCAGTTATTCAGATTCAAACTATGTTGATTGTGTAGACTCAAGGAAATCTACCTTTGGTTATCTATTCCAACTAGCAAGAGGGGCAATTTCTTGGAAGAGTGGAAAGCAGTCTGTCATTGCTACTTCTACTATGGAAGACAAATTTGTAGCGTGCTTTGAGGTCACTATTCAAGCATTGTGGTTGCGAAACTTTGTCTTAGGACTAGATATTGTCAATAGTATAGCTAAACCGCTAACAATTTATTGTGATAATTCCACAACTATCTTCTTCTCTAAAAATGACACGTTTTCTAAGGGTGTTAAACACATAGATTTGAAAAAATTATCAGTCAAATAAGAAGTGCAAAAATATAAAGTGTCAATTGAGCATATTGGAATTGATCTAATGGTAGCAGATTCGTTAACTAAAGGATTACCGCCTAAACATTTATTGGCCATGTTAAAAGGATGAACATTATAGATAAGTCCTTGTTAGCATGAGATCATTTATGTATATACATATGTTTGAATATTTTCTATTATTGGTTTGACACTTATGAATTCAATTAATGTTATGTTTTTGCTTATTTGTTAGTTGTCACATTAGGTTGTGTACATGCATTATTTTATTGTGATGACAAATGATGTTTTGAGAAAATATTAAAGTTGAGAGCTACAGTGAACTAAATTATAATTATTTGAGTTGAGATGATTATGTGATACATGGAAAAAAATCATATCGTTAGATGATTTGAGAGCGCCATAATATCATTATTTCAATTCATTCAAATTTGATGGCTTGATAAATTCAAAATATGGTGCACACTTGTGTTGTTGGATCATCAAGTCATAACATAGGTTAAGTGGGAGATTCTTAGATTAATTTATAATCATAAATGTAACCCATATTACTTTATTTGATTCTAATATGAAGTGGGCCCAAAATAGTAGTTATTGAGTTTGTTAAAGGAAATTAGAATCATTAAGGTTAATTAATAAAGAAACCCTTCCATCTCCCTTCAGTTGAGAAAATGCTTATAGATATAAAAAAAAATACATAAGTTCTTGCACTCTTGAAAAGACCGAAAAAAGGGAAGAAGGTGAGAGTAGATAAAGTTTTAGTGTAAAGAAGGTATCTGCGAACAAGAAAAGATTACACATAGTATGAATTAAGGTTAGTATTTCTCTCTTTTCTTTATAGCACTAATTTTAGGATTTGAAAGTGTTGAATTAATTGTATCATAAATTTTCTTTGGTGAATTCTATGCTTGAAATATTGCTTAGAATGTTAAAGATTAAATCTTACACTTGTGTGTGTATATATATATGGGTTTAAATTAAGTTTTAATATAAATTTTAAGATGTAGAATACACCTTTTTCTTTAAACATTTAGCAAAAGAGTTTTCAGAAGGTAGTTTGTATATAGATTGAGACCTATTACAAATTTAAACGTTATTTAAAGTCTTGATAGTAGATCCTTAATACCAAAAGTAAAGATAGATTACATATGTTTACTCATGGTCGGATTCCTCAACCAAGAATAAGTTTTGGTCATCAACAACTGTGTTCACATCGAGAATTCGCCCCCCATTTTCAGACAAAATATAACCACTCCTACATTTGAACACGTCAATTGCTGTTCTGACGAGTTCTTCTATGGTTTGAGGGACCGATAACACAATTCCTTCTCTTCTCTTTTGGTTTTGATCCCAAGGGTGGAACGGAAACACCGTACACTTCTTCTGTCTCCTTTCATCTGTTGATATTATTACCAGAGAAGAATTAAAGTACCCATTTTAAGCATGTTATGGCTGTTGTTGATAAAAGAGTAATTAAGTCCACCAACGTTTTCCTTTTGAGGTTCACCACTTATTGGGACATTCTTTGATTAACTTGTACGAGTAATGAGGTTTGCATACCTTGTAATGGTCTAGATGGAGTAGTTATATCAGCCAATTGAGAAGTTCTGGCAACTTCAAGCAACTTTATCAAATTCTTGTCCCCGCATACACGAGCTTCATCTAACGGAGTGTTTCCCCATCTAACATTGAATAACAAACCATCATGTTTATGTACAAGAATGTGAACTTATAAAATTATCATAACAGTCTGATTTAAATAATAATATTATACCTGTCCTTTGGCAAAACACTTGCTCCTGCTTCTACAAGTAAATGCGCGAAGGAGTATAATCCTTCTGAGGCTGCCACATGAAGTGGTGTTCGAAAATCATAGTTCTTGGCATTGGGATTAATCCCATGGTTCAACAACCTCTTAAAGAGATTGAAATCTCTCTTTGCAATGGTAGAACAAAGAAAATCACCCGCATCATCAACCGCTAGTATTGCTCCTCCCTTTACTAGCAAAGAAGCTACTTCCTCATGCCCACTCTTAATGGCTTCAAGTAGGGGTGTATTCCCAAACTTATCTGTTATTTAACAGTTTCCTTTCGAATTCAAAATATGTGATCATGTACAGGAAATGAATCTAAGCCAATACAAATAATTACCAGAAATATTGACATCTGCTCCTTTTTCAACAAGGAAAAGGGCTATATCCTCATACCCTTTAGATGCAGCAGTGTGCTGTATTAAGATAACACACATGTAAGGCTATTCTACAAGCATATATTAAGGACTACAAAGCAGAGAATACCAGAGGTGATCTTCCATTGTAATCTGTCTTATTAAGATCAACTCCAGCTCGTATCAGACATTTCAGTCGATAAAAGTCTCCATCATATATGGCACAATTTAGCCTCATTGTTAGCTCTGTCTCGGACTTTTCTATGTAAAGGGTGACCTCTGACTCTAATAATTCATTTCGTTGAATAGAATCCTTTCCCTGTAAAATTTTTGATAAAAATTGGAAGAAACTTGTCAGCAACATGATTAAGGGATTAGTTTAATTATCAAATTGAACTCACCTCAAGGAGATTGTTTAAGATAATCCTTCCATCAGAGAAATGTATCTCTAGAATCTCGACAAATGACGGTTTATCAAGTCTCAAGACCCTGCATAAATCCTTGGCTCGAACTGTGTAAGGCTGTGGAGTGTTGCAAAGGAAAGACACTTCACCAAATGAGCTCCCAGTATGCAGGTTCAAAAATACTTCTTCTGTTTCTTCATTTTCTCTCACTTCTTCCTATAGATGATACCAAAATAAGTTATAAGATGGTAATGGTCTAGTGCAATCTTAGAATCAATGTTGGTAGTGTCATTCATCTATTAGAAAAATAAAAGTAAAATTAGAATCTAGTAGATGGGAAGTTTTAGTCTCTTGGATTGATTCATTTTAAAACTTTACCAATTCCCCGTGACAAACAATATAAAGTTGATCCACCACTTGTCCCTGCTCTATAACCATTTCTCCGGGGAGAAAATATTCTTCATGGACATTTATTGCCTGATAAGTAAAAAAATGAGAACTTATTACAATAGAGAATACATTCTATACAGTCGATCTTTGATCACGTTTTCTACATGAGGATTAATTGATAAAACAACCATGCTAGCTTACAAGTTGCTTAATGAATTCCATGGAGCATTCCTTGAAAAGTGGAACACCTGTAATGTATGGTTCATATAACTTCTGTGACACCTACAAAAGAAAACTTTAACAGTCATTGTCATAAATATAGAAATTAAATGATCAAAACAATGGTTAGATATATATGGCAGTACACTTCCATATATAAGACCTTTGTGCGAATGGAAGCAGGAATGTCTTGAAGAACATTGGTATCAAAATGACCGCGATCATATTGTAATCTCAAGTGCCCTTTGATCTTACTGGCTACGCCTTTGCCAATATTATTTCTGTTCATAAATTTGATGAGTTCAGCCAATTTGTCCCTGAATTTTTCTGTCTTGGACCCTTTCACAATCAACGCAGTCATGTTACCAAGCAAATAAGCACCAAGAATCATGTCAAATGATACATATATCATCACGAATATCATTTCCCTTATATTTACTGCATGGATCTCTCCATAACCTGCATGCAAAATCACATATACATAATCATATTGAAGAACAATATGGTTTAGCTACGATCACAGTACTTTGAATAATTGATGGGCTTTAATAATAAAAAAATCTCCAAGGGATTTGAAATTACCCACAGTCGCCATAGTGACAATGGCAAAGTAAAGTGAAGTTACGTATCTTTTCCAGAGATCAATCTCTCTGAAATTTGTGTAGCGAAAGTCACCCAACTGTAGACTTCCTATCCAAGTGTAACCTTCGTCAGACGGAGGCACAGTAGTAGCAAGATAGTAAAATATGCAGGCGGCTGCATGTGTCCAGTAGAGCTCAACAACAAAAAGCTTCACAATTCTGGTGTAAAGGTAGTTGATTCTCATGTCTTTCTCTAGCCTTTCAAAAAATTCAGTTACTCTGAGCGCTCGACTCAGCCTAATCCATAACATGTACCTCACTGCCTCTTTTCTCCCAGTAGCCTAATAAGACGCAAACAACTTCAATTACAGTCTAATATTTCAGAAATATTTACCTTCCAACCACTAACAGTTCACCTTGTATATGGCATCCCAAGGCAGACAGCCAAGAAAATCAACCAAAAATCTAGATTTCAAGTACCTGTCAAATTCAAGCATAAAACAATTCAGGTTCCTTTCCATATATAGAGGCAGAAGAAAAGGCACGAGTGACCATAGGAAGGGATTCTTTACGAAATTACCGGATGGCAATGAGTTTACGATCGTAAACCATGCGATAGGATTCAGTGTCGCGATAGGCAACAAAGAAGTGGACAACGATATCGATAAGAAAAGCAAATTGACCAGCAATGTCAAGTAGGAAAAGATTTTCTGGTAGTCCTCTGAAGAATGCGAACTCAAGTGGTGTGAAAAAGGACGAGTATATTGCCCATATAAGGATGAAATGTTTCCATATGCTATAGAACCTGCAATGCATGTACTTTGATTTCTCATTTCTCATCATCCTACCCAGCAAAGCATACGAATATATCTAGCTAAAGGTTCAATCATTTTCTTGTAAATTCATTAAACATAAAGAGCTATTACCTCTTGTTAGGATGGATAACCAAGCCGTGAGAAGGCCCCGGCCCGATGCTGTCGTTCCTAATAGGTTCTCTCCCCAATGTAATACCAAGAAGAGTCTCGCTTCTTAACAGTCCAGCCGACAACTTTTTCCATGACGATTTCCCAGTCGACTCCTTATCCACTCTGTACTCATCATCTTCCGACGACGACCCACCTTCACCTCCTCTCCTCCTCCCTCCGTGATTCATCATTCACGTACGGAATGATTAAAAAGAGTCAAGCTTGAAGCCGATCTTACGTTATAATTAGAACACTAAGCAAATTTATGCGGGCTTTGTTTATCTCATAGTAGTGGGAAGAGTATGTGTGTTGAAGAGACTTGGCTTTAAATGATTCTCGTATGTAATTTTCCTCGGATGCCGTGAAAATGTTCGAATTTACTACAGTAAGTTGGTGGTGACAAAGAGAATCCCAGCACAAAACCTAAAAGTTCAAATTTAATCTTTTGTAGGAAAAAAAGGATTGTTTATTGGAGTTTTAGCTAAGAAATACATACACGGACACGGGACACGACACGGACACGAATGTAGACACACACAAACTTCTAAAATTTGATAAACACGGACACGGTATATATATATATATTATAAAATTTAAAATTAAGAAAAATTCATAATTCATAATATAATATATATTGATTGATGTATTTCAAGACTTCCAATATCTTGATAATTCATACATATTTGATACTTTATAAGCCCCTCTAAAAAACATGGAGCATATATTCTATAAGCATATATTCCATTAAGCAATGTCCGAGCAATCTCCAGACGTGTCTGAGCTGTGTCCATCATGTGTCAATGAGTGTCCGACACGGACACGGCTCCATTTTGCAGTTTCTGTGTCCGTGCTGCATAGAGTTTTAGATATGAAGCCTAAAACATAAAATAAACGTACTATTTGAGTAGAACTACCGAATGATTTATCTCAGTCTTCAAACTACTAAGTAAATGTGTTTACCACTTTCTTTGAGGAAGTAATGCGAGTTGCACATTCAGAATGCCATCTCAACTTAGTCAGACTTTTACTTCTGCAAAGAAACTCACATTAAGCTTTTCTTTTTTCAGGTTGTATGCAACTTGATAACTGTTAAATCATATCATTTGTAAATAATTTTATACTATAAATTGGTAAATTTGTCACTGTAATGTAAATATATTATTTGAATGGTAAATTTTCTAATCTATTGATAAAAATATAAATAAATAAAAGTTCTTGATCTAGTTTCAACTGCTATTCTTCTTAGATTAAGCTCTTTTTTTGTTATTAATTTATGCTAAAAATTTTAAACGTAAATCTTAAAATTATATCATCTTTAATATGTAGTACCACGCATAACATAGACGCGTATACAATGTCATTTCAAAAGTATAATTGATGTGTCAAAAGAAATTATTAATAAATTTTAAAAATTAAAAACTATATTAATGTGTAAAAATAGATCCAACATATTTTTATCATTTTAAAAAATGGTCCATTAATTATTTAATCTATAAAATAAAAAGAAGTAATTCATTCATAATATTCTGGTTTTAGTTTAGGAAGTGATTCGGTGTAAATGTTTTAATGGGAAGGAAAAGCGTTAAGAAGAATACAAGCTAAGAAAAGCAAAGATGCAATGTCCTCAGAGATTCAGTGATCACACAAGATAATGACGAATATAAACCATTTCTTTTCAGAACGAGGCAATATACATCACAGGTTTTGATGCTCCGCGGGACTTGAATTACCCTAATACAGATAATGATGCTTTTTTATCGGTGAGAACTTGGCTAGAAACCATAGTACAGGTAAATTCTAACCCAAATCAACGAATATTACACGTTATCCGACAGCATATGTCTCCTTTGAGTATGCGGGTAGGAATCCTGTCAAAAAAAAAGTGGGCACTTTTGAAATTTATCGTCTTGAGATGGTAAGAGATTTGATTTACCTTATCGAAGGATAAGATTGTGTCATCTTTTAAAGATAAGCTTGTAAACTAAAAAAAAAAATTCTGAGTGTTTTGAAATTTCTGACAAATAAAAGTATTGGTTGGAGGGATAATGTATTCTCTAATATTTATATCAAATTTTAATTTAGATTTTAATATGTAAAAGCATTTTAATATTACAAAATTATCTTTTAATTCAATAAACACTTAACTTCATCAAATTTCTCCGATTAATTATCACGTTATTATTAACATGATTATTTTCATTTTTATTTCATATATAGGACTTATCAATACCGTGCCTACTGCTAAAATAAAACCTTTTCTCCTTTCTACTATCTTTTTTTTAGATTTCTTCTACAAAATATTTTAAAATAATAATTTCATTTTAAAACCAAAACTCCTTTTGATTTAGGTAAAAAGTCCATAAGACTCAACTAGATAAATCCCATTAATAAAATAAAATCCACCTAGAAAAAAGTAAGAATGTTTAACTAAATCAATGCTTTATTGAATCAGTGAAAAAGGAAAAATTTAAGGTTTAAAGATTCAATCGGTATTAAATTACTATCAAATTGACATTTAATAAATAAGAAATAAAATTCAATTTTTTGGTTCAGTACAATTTAATTTAATAAATAATAATCCTTATTGTCAAAAATTAATCAATTCATTAACTAATCAGTTGATGTTCGTAAATTAATCAGTTTTTAATAATTTTTAATTAAAATTTGAGAAATAAAAATAAGTACTTTTAATCATATTTTTAATTTTTAATTTATTTAATTTTTAATCAATTTTATAATAGCGCAATACTAATTAAAATTTTTAAATATTTCAGTTTAGTTTTAAAAATATTTAAAAAACAAGTTTTGAAAATTTTTATTACAGAAAGTTAAGAGAGGAAAAAAAGAAAAATTTATTGAAATAGAACCAAACCGTCCATCTGACCAAATGATTAAAGTCAACACATTGGCAACTTGATCTTACCCATTGACAGAAAGTAACCATAACCATCTAAAAAATATCAATTATCCACGGAACATAATTAGAAGCATATCACATCTTCATTGTTTTTCCTTATTTCATTTTTTTATTAAACTATCTTATATTCGGCGTCACACAAGCAACTGACTAACCTAAATTCAAGCCAGCTAGGATCCTTTTGGGCAATAAAGCTCTCTCTGACAAATTTTAAAATGACTCTATTTTTTAATACTCGAAATCAAGACTTTAGTTAAGGATGGACAAAACCGTGTGCTCCATCACAGCCCTCGTGGGTGTGTTCCTTATTCTTTAATCAATTATCTACATACTATATTCTTCGAACTTGTTTCAAATTTGACACTCACGCTTTTCAATATATTGTTGGTTTATTCCCTACAACCAATCGCTTTGGTTGTAATTTAGTCACAAATTATTTAAAGATTTTCTTTATCTTGTACATATTTAGATATATATGATAAAGTCCATGGGATAATTGTACATTGCTAATGAAATTATAATGAGATTATAATTATGAGATTCATATTACATTTATGTATTATTCCTAAAATGTTCCTAGTCATTGTTCTATTAAGATTGAATATTAATAGAACATAAAAAGACTAGCACACGTTTTGTTTTTCCTTATGAATGAAGTAGTTGATCTCATAGGCTAAAGTAAGAGATACTTGAACAAACGTGTGGGTGTTTGCTAGAGAACAAATTCACTGAACAGACCTGATATGAGAAATTTATTTGGAACATTAATTGTATGTCTATAGAATTCTCATTGTGATGATTGTATAAGTGATCCTTTAACTTGAGGTCATCAAAGTTATCTTGTATGGGGATTGTCATGTTTTGATACTACTCGTGATCTATTTTATCAAAAGTCATTAAACGGTAGTCATTGAATATAGCATGAACTATATGGAGATAGTTGAATGATCAAGATAGGATTCATCACCCTAAAGCAATTAGGGAGAATATTTTGTTGTTCTCGATTAATATTGATTCGGGAAATCCTTAGCCAAGGTGGAATGATATTTTGTAAATAGTTTATAAATATCATTAATTGAATCAATAGCTAATGGCGGAGAACTAATATAATTGGACTCAAATAGAGTTGACATTAATTCCATGCTCTATGTCTATTTGGAACATTGGTTGATGAAAGAATTGAATTATACGAAAAAATCATGCACGAAAAGGTTAGTCAAAACTACTTTGATATTCCTGAATATTTGGATAGTCGTGATGCGTTGCTAAACGCCAATCTTGATATATGATTATAAATTATTTAATTGAAGAATTAAAGATAAATTAAAAGAAGTTTTAATTTATCTAATTCTAATTATGAATTAGAATTATAATTTATAATCATT
>JAOQMR010000006.1:20154013-20167850 GCA_027563865.1 Erythroxylum pelleterianum | reverse complement strand
TCAATATAAGATATTGATTCTTATATGGGCATAATTGGTATTTAATTAGAGTTATTTGTAATTCTAATTAAAGTTTATTTGAAATTAATATTTAATTTCAATTAAATTACTAAAATGTCCAAAGCTTATTATAAATAGGTTTGAGCTCTATGGAGATAGCACTTCATGCTTAACCCTCTCTGTAAAAGTTACAGAGTTCTCTTAACTCATTCTATGGATATCGTTAGAGGCCGGACACTTGTGCGGCTACGGTGGTTGAGACGGATCGGTTTTAGAAACGGTTTGAGTGATGCATCAAGATAAAGATCAAACTTCGGAATAAGGTATAAATTAAATTTCTGCTTTATTTTGATTCGTGTTAATCATTTTATAGAATTAAATAGATTTTGGTTTTCGGGAAATCAAAAATCATAAAAAGTTTCGTGATTATTCTATTGCGGTCGAATCAGATCCAGACCCGATTTCCCAACATGTATTGCTTTGTGTATCAAACGCGCATTAAACTAAGCTTGTTCCTTCCGGTCCTAGACCAACAAATAATAAAACTGAGGTTATTTTGCAAAGACAATCGTTCTTATTGCAAAAGTCTCATCTTTAGCATTCAATCCATTGTTGAACTGCAACACTGAAAGAGATAGATTCTGGTTAAGAGATTTATATAGTGAAATATATATGTGCTTTGAACCTTGGTTTGGGCGGGTACCTCTGTGGTTGGCTGGCCACTGGCTGGGGCGTGGCCCAGGCCCACAGGAAGCATCTCACCGCCAAGAAGGAATTGTCCCCTTTGGTCCTTCTGGGGTTGTTGCTCTCTCTCTCTCTCTCTCTCGTTGGGGGGAGTCGAACCCAGGACCTCAGGATTTTGGTGGCATCTTGTGCCACGCCTCTCACCACTTAGCCCAATGGTGTGAAGCGTGCGTCTCAACGCAACAAAACCCTTTGGTCAGGGGTTCGACTCCTACAAATCACCCTGGCAGACCAAAGGGACAATTCCTTATGGGGGTGAGGTAACCAGGCCAGAATGTGGGTATCGGCCGCCACAACCGCTCTCAAGTGGTGAGAGGCGTGGCACAAGATGCCACCAAAACCCTGAGGTCCTGGGTTCGACTTCCCCCAACGATAGAGAGAGAGCAACAACCCCAGAAGGACCAAAGGTGACAATTCCTTCTGGGAGGATGCTTCCTGTAGGCCTGGGCCACGCCCCAGCCAACCACAGAGGTACCCGCCCAAACCAAACCCATACTTATCTTGACGACTTGCGATTGCAAGCCATGGGATTCTGTAGGCTAGAAGAGTACATGTTTCATGGTTCGGTTCTTCTGAGTCAATCAAAGCGGTGATAAGTAGCGAGGACAAGGTTGTAGAGTCGGAAAAGTCAATGAAACTATTTATTTTTGTACTAACAATGAAATGTTAAGGCTATATATGTGGTTCTATTTCTATTTTTATGCTATAATTTGCAATTTTTATTTTAAATTTTTAAATATTTTTCTTTCGAATAAAAATAAAAATTTGTTTATTTGTAAATTTTAACGTAGTTATGTTTTTATTATTTATAATAATTACATTTTAGATAATATTTAAAGATAAATTATTTTTAATTAAATAAATTTATTTAATCTCTTGTATAATATTTATCAATAAATTATATTATTTTAATAAAATAAATAATTTAAAAATTAAAATTTTATTTCAAAATTAATATTTAATAAATCAGATTATAAAAAATAAAAATAAAAAACAAAAATCATTTTTTCTCGTTGTTTCTGAGTTACACATAGAATGCCGCTCGTTTTGTGCTTTGCCTTTGGTAACCTGAGAGTGGTGGTTATCTTTCTCTCTCTTCTTCTTTTTTCTTTTTCATCATGCATTAAAGTAAATACTTTTTCTTCTTTTTAATAAGGTTTATTTAACTTCAAATTTTTCCTTCTATTCATCACCTCTATTTTGGCTTTGATTTTCTCTGTTTTTATTTTCCGGTTTTTCTGGTCTGGTTACTCAATCTAGTCTTGCTCTCCTTCTTCTTGGTAAGATAGTTTTTTCACGATTTGGCAATTTCTATTTAAACTGGTAGGTTTTTAACTTTTTATTGATAACAGTAAAAAAATAAAAATTGAACTAAAAATTAATCTAATTCGTGCTTAACATAATCAAACCGACTAAAGTTGCTCCGATTTTACGTCATTGAACTAGAGCAACACCATTTTCAAGAACTAATTAAAACCTCTACTTACTCAATACTCCCTTAATTTCAGCCATCCAATGTAATAAATTGAATGGTTGAAATCAAAAGGGAACAAAAGACATAGAATAAAGGATACTAAAGATCTGTACCCCTAAAAGGAAGTTAAAATCATAAATAGAAATCAACAATAACCGAAGGAGCTTAACTGCTTGAGGGCTGGCGCGTATATTCGTACGACACAATTATGTACATGGGTACCCCAAAAGACGATGAGGTTTCTGTTGCTACACAACACACGTGATGCTCAGATCGCTTTCTCATTTGCGAGTGGATGTTCATCTTGTGTAGTTGCCTCAAGATTTGTGTGGGGATGGCTCAATGGCTTGCAACTTGTTTGGAGTATTGGCATCAAAAGGTCGAGATTGAGAATGATAACATGTCGGTGATTCAATGGCTCAATAACTATATTCAAGAGAGTACGGACAATGCACTCATCTGCCGCATTCGGGAGCTGATGTCATGTAGTTGGCAAGTCAAGCTTCATCACGTTTTTAGAGAGGGAAACGCTACAGCTGATGCTATGGCTTGGATCAGACCTGAGGTGTCTTTGGGTATGGTGATTTTTCAACAGCCCCCAGATGTTATAGGACGAACTCTCAATAATGATCGCATGGTGTTAGTCGCGCTCGACACATTAATCCTGTTATTAGCTCTAGCTAGTTGTTAGCTCTTTTATTTACCAAAAAAATAAATAAAATGAGTTACCCACTTTAGTAGTTTCTTGCTTTTTCTAGGGTCTTTACCTAAAACGAAAAGAGTTATGATGTTTAAAGTAGAATTGTTTTTAACATAATTTGCAGAAGAAGGATAAAAAGGTTTATTTTAAAAGCAGAGCTCATCAATCCCATTTCGTTTTTATTTGGTATTGACAAGTCCCTTATAAGATTTTTTTTTTTGGAGGGGACAAGTCCCTTATAAGATTAAAAATTAATAAATTTTATATCAGTAATGATGTTACATTTAATTAAGAGAGTTATGATTAAGAGTTCCATCATATCAATTGAGAGTCTAAGTGTCTGTTTGGATGAGATTATTTCAGTAGAGCTTTTGTTAATTGAGCTTTTATGAGAAGCTAATTAATTGTTTGGCCGTCAATTAAAAAAACAGCTTTTTTAAAAGAGTTTCATACAGTAGACAGTTTGGCAACATAAAATAAAAAACACTTTTATTAATTTTAACTATACTTTATTTTGTAATAAAAATTATTTATGCATATAAATATTATTTAAATTATATTAAACAATACACAAATTACAATATATATTAGGTTTACATTTGATTTGAAATAATTCAACTACTATTAGGTCTTTCATGAATGGAATAGTTTGACCATTGGATTGAATTAGCAGTTTGTTAAAGATGTTTGATAAAATTAGCTATTTAGTATTAGTTGTTTATGTGTAAAATGACTTATAAGAACATGACTTTAAAAAATATAACAATATGAATATTATATATTTTAGTATTTCAATGAAAATTCTTATAAGAATTTAGATTTTAGATTTTTAACTCTACAAAAATTAAGTTTATAACTCTAGTAAAAAATATAGAACATATAATAATAATAATAATTATTATTATTATAACAACAACAACAACAACAACAACAACAACAACAACAATAATAATAATAATAATAATAACAATTATTATTATTATTATTATTATAACAACAACAACATCAACAATAATAACAACAATAATAAAATGAATTCCTTGTTACTTGAGTTTGCAAAATAAGATGGAGTACCTTGTTACTTGAGTTTGCAAAGATAAAAAGGTGTGACTAATCTTACCTAATAGCAAAAATTGCAAACTAGTTTTAAAACAGGAATCTTGCTGCATAATTGGTTAGAAATCTATGAAGATCTTAATAAAAATGATATATATATATGCTTAGAGGTACAATTTATATTCTTCCGACGATGCAAATGACGTAAAATATCAAGTCTTTTACTAGTGCTAGTATGTCTAGCTATTGACAAAGATCAACAAGGAATAAATTGCTATGAATACGAAAGGTTTATGTCGGCATAAACTTGCCGCACTTCTAGAAGAGTATGTTGAGATAAGAGCACAATCCATCCAGCCATTGAGAAGATCGCAAAAATATAAACCCAGAACAGGACAACTGCAGCCTCCCTTCCACACCCTTTGAGATTAGCAACAACACCTAGATTCAGGAAAACATCATGTTAAGAGGAATGAATGTTTTGTTATGTTAAACTATCAATTGATAACCCTCAAAGTAAGTGAGGCATGCAGTATCTATACCAATGTATCGTATACTAATTAGATTAACCAATTACAAACTTAATTTGCTTGGTTCAGATAATACTCAGCTTCTCTTTCAACACCGTGTCTGAAAAAATTTTCAGGGCTAACCACCACTGAAAACATTTTAGTGTGTTATAGTGTACTCCAGAAATAGTAGATAATCAAAGATATCAAAGAAATAAATGTCATAAACTCTAATTATATTCTTTTATAAAGATCCAGTTGAGCACCCAAGAATTATGCAACTATCAGTTAAAAGGAAAAGTGGAGCATCAGATGTAAAGATCAATCGCTTGAAATTATGTAAAGATCATCAGAGTTAATCAGGGATAACATAGAACTGTACACTCTAGGTGAAGTTACAACAAGATAAAAGAAGTTAAAAGATTGAAGATAACTTGGCACCAGTCTAGTAGCTATTACATTTTACCTTATATGCATGGAAAAGAAATACTAAATATGTTGGCTGAAGTCCACCTGATATAGTGATTTTTCTATGTCATTTTAATACTAATGGGAGATATCCTCTTTGCAACAATGAATAATGGTATACGATGCTAAAATACAAAGAATAGAGCTATGCTATATATGTAAACATACAAAAGCTTGTCTTACTAACCTTTCCTTTCACTGACGCATTTGAATCTGTTTCTTTCTTAGCTCCAACAAGCAATGGGACCTGCTCTACTGCAATAATGGACCATCATAAACAAAAAAACCAGAAAGCAATGATCTTTTGACGGGGTAGCAATTGGGTCAATCTCAAATCTTAAATTTACCACCAAATCATTTCAACAAAAACGAAAATTTAGAATTTTGAAGAACACCCACAAAGTAAAAACCTACAAATTTTTCAAGGAAACATGAAAGTGACTTGGTATTTTAGAACTAAAATATTTAATATTTTATGTGACTTTTAAGATTCAATTGCTTTATATCAACACGGATGACATTATGAAACCGAACTTTGGCAAATTCAAGGATTTTCCGACAAACCACACAAATTAACTTCCAAGTTTCGGTCTCTTTATCCTCCAATTATCAACTCTGAAGGAATAATGAAGTAGTGATGACCTAAAAGAAGTGATGACCCAATTAGTAGTATCAGTTTCCCAGTAGTGCCTAAAGGTTCACCGTCAACATTAGGCCTATGTTGATCTCCAACCTATTGTTACAAAAAATCAATACCAAAACCCACTTAAACGAGATACAAAAACCCATAAAAAAAGATCAAAACGATGCTAAGAAAAATGAAAAGAATTTTAAAGAAAAAAAAACGAACCTTATAAGCCCAGCAGCTGTGGGTAGCATGCGGATCCTTGACCTATCCAACCAACAAACAAGATAACTAGTGATAAACAGGTGGTGGGTTTTGTAAAATGGTGGAATCAACAAAATGGGTTACCTAAGAAAGGAAGGAGAACGCGGATTGTTCGTCGAAGACCTGGCCGGCGACTGCGATGAATTTGCTCTTTTTAATTTCTCTTTCGAAGGTGACTCTCTCTTCGGTAGTGGTGTATTCACCTGCTAATGCTGCTTTGGAGACCATAAGTTGAATGAAGCTCTTATTCGAGTTAGATTTTAATTAGTTGCTTTAATTATTAAATTCTATTAGGGCTTCAAAATAAATATAGTTGACTTTTTAATTGAATTTGACCAGATTAGTGAATTAGGCTAATTTCTATAATGTACATAAATTAATAAAGGGTTATACAGGTCAAATTTAATTAGGCTATTTAGCACAAACATATGAGCCAAGTGGCGCAACTGATATAGACCAAAAGGGCCCAATTAAATCAAACCAAATGGGTTATAAAGATCTTACCTAAATGGCCTATATGCGGCTAATTAATCTTGATCGAGTGGACCTAAGCCAAATGGGTTATGGTTTCTTGGCTAATGATGAATATACCAATGGTAAAGGACTAATTGCGGCTTTGAGGTGAATTAGTCAAACTAATAGACATGTTCTTGGAGTGTTCCTAAGGTTTTTCCAATTCAATGATTATCAAGGATGGTGTTTTATAGTGCAAAACACTTTTCGGATGTTGTTACCAATTATGTGGTTGCAACAAGATTTGAATTGAGATTCAAAAGAAATTAAGCAATAAGGATAAGATATTATTGCATTCAAGGTTATCTAATTAAGTTATATGCTTCATTTAATAGAAAAGATAAGTGTTTCAAGATCAAAAATTACAAGGCGAAGTATATATGCAATCTAACCAACAAGTCAAGGTTGATTATATCCAAATACATTATTAGCCATTTCAAAGAAAAATTATAAACAAGTGGAGCACTAAAATCAAAATATGGTAGAAAATGCAAGGAGAAACTAAAATTGTCATATAATTTCGGTATTTACAAGTATGCTAAGAGGAGTGTTCTTAAAGCCAAAGCAAAAGAGTGGCATAACGAATATAGAAAGCTTTATGGTTATATTTTTGAGTTGAAAGAAATGAATCTAGGTTTTATGATCAAGCTTTGACTTAGAAAGTTTGAAGATAAGTTAGTGTTCAAGAGGATGTATACGTGTCTTAGTGCTATGAGAAGGGGTGGAAGAAGTTGTGGCCTATAACTGGTGTAGATATTTTTTTCTTTTAAATGAAGTATCAACGACAAATTCTAAGTGCTATCAGAATTAATGACAACCAAGGCATGTATCCTATTACATGGGCAGGTTTTGAGGTCAAAAATACTGAGAATTGGACATTGTATAATGAGTAGTTAGACAATGACTTATAACTTAGAGATGGTGAAGGAATCACAATGATATTAGATATGCAAAAGGTACTTTATCCAAGTAACAAAAATTTGTACACATATTTGCATCGATGAACTCTTTAACTTTTTTTTTAATGTATAGTGACTTATATGAGCCAAGAATGTTGTATAGCACTCTATTACGTATAGGATGTGTGCAAGGCATATATATTGCAATTGGGTGGGGAAATATAATTGAAAGGATCTTAGAAAAGCATTATGTAATTATGTGCAGGCAATATTCTCACGAGAATTTGATTACAGGCTCTTCAAATTGAACTAACTTGCACCTGGATATATGTAAAACTTTCTTAATTATCCTAAGGAAACATGAAGTATGTGTTCCAAAGCACTGAGTCCAAATTTTCAATTATAGATAATAACATGAGCGAGATATTCAATTGTTAGATTTTGGTAGCCAAGGATTGCACTATCATCAACATATTGGAGACTATTAGGACTATGTTAATGAAAAGGCATTCGAATCTTATAGAACAAGCTAAAAGATGGAAGGGAGGCACAACACCCGAAGCGATAAAGAAATTTAATGAAAATAAATTGAATGCAAAGGAATGGAGATGATTGATATATTTTAGATATCAATATTGAATTAATCGCAAGTGCACGACATAGTTGTAGCTAGCATAAGCAAGTACAGGTCGATCCCATAAAAACAATAAGTACTAGTAATTACCTTGCTCTTTTTATCTAGCCTACAAATTGGATGTTAAGTTTTCCATTAAAAATAAAACTTAAACAAATAAACAAAAATTGGAAACAATAATAAACACATAAGGCAAAGGACATTACTTAGAAAAATCAATATCAAGGATTAGTGTCTAGGTGATGAATGCCCTTAAAAGATCGTTAATTAATTAACCTTTTATCATGCAATTAATTCATTGATTATTGGACTGTGAAAATTCCTATTTTATGTTAATAAATATCTTGAGACTACTAACAACTAATATATAGGTTGATTAACTAAAATATTTCTATCTAAATTTCATAGGATTACATTATCAATTTATGAATTCTACTATTAGGTTTGACCCTGATTTAGAGGATTATGTTAACCTATCTCTATTTTATGCACTCATATTCCGGATCTATTAGAACATGTATAAAAACACATAATTGAATTACAATAAATCAATCAAAATAATTGCATTGAATAAAAGATTTAAGGCATATTGTTATCACAAACTAGGGTTCATCAAACCTAGACACTAAAAAGAATTTAGTTACATAGAAAATTAAATGAAATATAAACATGTAAAAAAACTAAAAGAAAATAAAGAGTTCATAAATCTAAATCTCCCTTCTATTTTATTGACTCTTCTTGTAAGTTTAAATGAAATATAAACATGTAGAAAAAACTAAAAGAAAATAAAGAGTTCATAAATCTAAATCTCCCTTCTATTTTATTGACTCTTTTTGTAAGTTTGGATTTGATGTAGGCTTCTATCAGATCTCTTTTGATGTTAACTTCATGTTTTCCTTGTCTCTAGTCTTTACCATCGTCTCTCTATGTTTTTCACATCAGAAATCTAATGTAAAAGTCAAATCTCTCTTTGTTTGCCTATGTTCATATCCTTTTATAGTGAAAATTAGGGTTACTAGTACATACACGATCACTTAAAAGGTCACGTAGGTGCCCATGTAACTCTAAAAACCCCTAAAATCTTGACTTTACACATTCATAAAGCCTTACACCGCCATATATATGGCTGTGTATGTCCAAAATGCTTCAAATCTTCATTTTGTGCTACGATTTCGTCCAATTTTGTCTCCTTTTAGTCCATGAAAACAAGTATAACATATAAATGCTGTCGGAGAGAATTAAGTACTAAAAATACAATAAAACTATAAAATATTAAGCCAAATACATCAAATATGGGTGTCTAATTATAGTCAAATATGCATCTATCAAGAGACATGAAATGTTAAGTGACTAACAGAGATGAAGCACTTGTTATCCAATTGGAAGGTGAGAAATCTTGTATTTGTAGGGAGTGGGAAATCTATGGGTATCTTTGTAGTCATGCCATTAATGACATATTCTATGCTAAGCAATAACCTAAGGTGCATATGGAATATTGTCATCGTAGAAAGAGGTTATAAAAGTATATCTCTTACAAAAAAATTAAAGGACAAAAATAGCCACCAAAAACTAATGAAGATATTTATCCACCATTAGAAAGAGGTATGTCTGGTAAGCCTAAGAAGAATAGGTAAAAAGATGAAGATGAACAAAAGAGATTGAAGATTGTTCATAGGCTATAATAAAAAGGGCAATTCCAATGCTGTAGCAAATGTAGCAAATCTGGTTATAAAAAGAGAATTTGCAAAGGCATAAAAAACACTCCAACTCCTTCTAGTTAAGTTGGAGTTGAGATTAGATTAACATTAATATGTAATTTACCACATGTGTTTTTGTTAACACCTCATTGGTGTTATATGGCTATTAGACAGTCAGTTATACTTAACAAAGATCTAATAACAATAACAATTTTATCTCAACCCGATACATTGATTTCTAGTATACAACCTTAAGAAGTAGGAGGGACTGAGTTTAGTTTGACATTAATGTATGTTTACAATATATGGTTATTATTATATAAGTTTCATACATGAATAACTTATAATTTTAACATGAATACATTCATTTATATTAGCTTCACCAACAAAGATGAAATGAAAGTTTTGGTTGGTTGATTCAAATACTCTCCAATTATCGTTCTAACTAAGGAGGTTAAAGTGGAAGGATATTCTAAGTATCACATGACATTAATTGCAAGAGTAAGGTTTAAAATGCAGGGCTATTAGAAATTCATGCCAATAGTTCATTAATATTTACATTGAAATTTAATAGTGTGTGATTGATAATTAGTTGTTCACTAGTTGGTTTATAATAATTTTTTGTTGGATTTATAAACTCTTAGGTAGTTAACTGTCAAAAATGAAAATTTTGTTAGATCTATATTGTTTATTGTGTATATAATGCAACAGATTATGTTTGGTTCTATAGTCATTTTTGTATAATGGTAGTTAGGGATTATGAGTTGTTAACTTCTATAGATCTTAGTTTTTTCTTTTTTTCTAAAACATATTATAGAGGAATATACCTAAAAATGATAATTTCCATGTGTCAACATCCATTCCATGCATGTTTTCAATTACTTACATCATTTGCCTTTTGTGTAATGAATTATGAAAATCTATAACTATTTTGGTCCCTTGTTAAGTGTTGAATATGTTTTTAGTAAACAAACACTATTATTGTAACATATTTAATTTCACGAAAGGTTCATATAATTTCATTTTGAGTAGGAAATTGATTTCTTAAGTTTTAGGTATATGAATCTCTCAATGTTCAAATTCAAATGTATGGAATTAAATGGATTTTTGCAAATTGTCTTGAACTATTCCCTTATCTAATTCTAAACTTCCTCAAAACATGATTGATAATAAGGAGCATATTTACTAAACTAGTTAAATTTCATTCATTGTAATCTTTTTTATTGCCTAATTTGGATGCAATTAGATCTAAATGTAATAACAATAATAACATAGTAATGATATCTAAAATTCTCAATACATTAACCAAAGTTTGACCTAAAACATATATAACTTCTTAGAAAGAACTTACTAATATAAGACAAGAATTATAATTATAAGCATACCGCATTAGCCCTATATTACAAATAAGAACTTCTCATATAATAATTCTCCTCAATACCAAATGATGTGAACCCCGTAAATCAAGATCTAGGAACCCACGAACAAGTTGTTAAAAGGAATTATCAGGAAAGCTAAATCATATTTGTTTTCAAGAAAAACCTTGACTAATGTTTAGAGAAACACGAACCAAAGTTATAAAAGAAGGATATTGATGCCATGCTCTAGAAAAGAAGAGGTTGAGAATGATAAGTTAGATGATCTCCACAAGGAATAACCTTTATAAGTTCCAAGCTCAATGTTGAACCAACAAAGTGAATAACCTCACCAATTTCATAAAAATTCCAATTCATTAAGTGAGGTCAATTTCTCTATGGTTCTTTTGTGAACTTATGAACTTATCAAGATTATTATCTTATGGCGTTCAAAACTTATCCTATACCTTTGGTTTTTATCTTCTATAGACATCGGGATAAGGTTTTTTAACCTTAAACCTATTTTTAGCTTTCTTGGGTTCCTTGGTTCCAATTATGTGATTGTTGGGTTTCAAGGCTCAGAGGTTCACATCACCACATTACACATAAGTACTTCTCACATTAGTCTTATTAGTTCATTGGTGAAAAATGCATGACAACCATATATATCAACATTGAAACAATAATAAGATATCTCATAAATATCTTCTTTTACTCCTTGTTCTCATTTATAGCAAGCTTAAGTTCATACTCCATTTCCTTTATTTTTTCTCCTAACTCAATTTTTTCCTTGTTACCTCCTTTTTTAGTCTTCTAATAGCTTCCAGCTTACCTTGAATTCAATTGTCCATTTGTAACTCATAACATATTGTTGCTTTAACTTACAACTCCTAACCATTTACTTGTCACTAAATCAAACATGCATTAACACCTTTACTAAATTTATATTCCCATATCGAATATTTTAATAAAATATTTATGTTAACTGGATATTTTTCTTTTTGCATAAATTTAATGTTTAATTTCGTCAATTTTGCGTAATTGTGAAATTAGGGTTTTTAATTTCAATTTTAGGATTGATATTTGTAATTTAACAATTAGGTTAGCTTAATTTATTAATTACAATAGTTCTAATTTTAATTTTGAGATTAATTACATTGTTAGTTAATTTAATTTAACTTATTTCTTTATTCATTGGAGTTTTTATGTGTTTAATTTTTCATTTTTAATTTGTTTTCACATTTAATAACTTAGTGAGCATAATATGTGCTAAGTGTGAGTTAAAATGTATTCTCGTAATTTATTTGCACATTTTTCACACTTATTCTAATTTTCAGGCATAGTGATTAAACCATGATGTGAGAAGGAAGTTCCGCACAAGCAACAACAAAAGGAGGGGTCGCTTACAGACCCAAGGAGAGCTCACACCATGCATCTTCCCGAACGACACCCAATGTTGCTTTTCCATGTTGTAGCACACGAAGAGCAGTATCAACAGCTGAAGGAAAAGACATTCGTCACAGGATGTCACTGGGAAGCACTGGAGCAAGTGGGATAAGTGCAACAAGTTCGGGAGCTCATCAATGTCGATGCCTAGCCTAGATTCGTTGACACATTGAAGCCTTCCCACAAGGAGTTAACTTTGGAGGTTCTTTTTACTTCCTTGGTGGAAAAGGGCTGCCAGACATAGGACAAGTAGAATACCATTTAGTTTTGACTACTCGATGAGATGATCCGAATGAGTTATTCGAATTTCTCAATCATCATGGGCCTCTATAATGTAGACTTTGTCAGTAAGAGAGAGTACTTAGACTTCAGGATAGATTTTCCCAATATGATGTCTTCCAGAAAATTCTATAACACAATCAGTAACGATGGTAACTAAGACTCGAGCAAATCCAAAGCCTCTTCATTATGAATCCTGGCACTCCAGTACATACATAGAGTATTGAGCTACACTTTAAACAGTCAAGGAGATAGCCATGATATAGTAAGAAATCGATTCATTTGGGGCACATGCTTGCCCAATTCATCAGGCGCCAATGCGAGAAAAGGAAGGTCGACACTATTTGTGTTGGTCTTTATATTACCCGACTAACATGAAGAATGGGGATGTTCGATTGATTACCACCAACAACGAGACTCAACTTTGATATCATGATACATATATGTATGGTCAGTTGATGTCGAGGATCTATAAGTAATATTTATAGACTTATATGGGAGCCCGATGAGCTAACAACAGAGCTAGTATTCAACACCTGGCCCAGCTAACGATAGCATGGTGCCCAACTTTTAAGAACTCAGCAGACCTTCCGACTTCAATAGGTAGAGCTTCTTGAGTGGTTAGGATGGTTGGAGACTTCAGTTGTGTGGCTAGACAAGCTCAAGGCCATAATTGGGTGGATAAGAGAGCTGATGTTATTAATGACAAGTCGTCAAGATATTGGTTTCTAGCCTCCACCATCCAACAAGGGCACTTCCTTATCCCCCGTTTGGTTGTTGTCTCTATCACCGGGAACAGAGGACAAAACATGAAATTCCTGTCATCCAGCGTTGTTTGCTTCCTGTCTCCATGGTTTTGTCATCTGTCCCCAGATGACAGAGACAGCAATTTCCTGTCCATCGCTGAAGTAGAGGACAAGGGTCAGTATGTCCCTGACTCCGCTTCAAGACATCTCGTTGTCCAAATTTACCCCATTAATAATTATTAATTTGAATAAATTGTAATATATCATTTGAATATTAATACATACAAATTATATAATAATAACAATAATAATAATAATAATAAATATTGAATAATAATAAATAAAAATTATATAATAATAATAATAATAATTAGACATAATTATATAGAATTTGAGTAGATTGTAATAATTATTTTGAATAATAATAA
>JAOQMR010000006.1:20069226-20081004 GCA_027563865.1 Erythroxylum pelleterianum | reverse complement strand
CAAACTCTCCAACTCTCACCTCAAAAGAGGAATTTAACTAGAGTCAAATTTGTACTACATCTTTGACTTTGGTTGGTACACTAAACAAGGAGGTAGGAACCTCCTTATATAGGTAAGAGCTTGGCCTTAATTGTTGTCCCCAACCAATATGGGACAACAAAGGAGTCAAACTCAACAGAGCCTACATAAATTTGAGTAACCCAGGACTTGAAAATGGCTGAGGAAATTTGGAGAGGATATGACCCTCTTCTATTAGATCTCTAACTATGAAACTGACCATGCACACCCTTTTCCAATTTCCAGAAGTTAAATTTGATACAGTCGATTGGTCTTAGTTGCATTAATGCTGGTGGGTCTTAAGGTTGAACCATTATAGATTTAGGATTATAGTGCTGAGAATACATTATATACGATGGACCTGACGCCAAGTGTTTTGGAACCTTACCATTTCAACACATATATATCTATTTCACATAGTAAAGCAATGTTTACTCGGAATTCGAGCTCTTTAAAAGAAAATAACAAAGTAGTCTGCCTATGATTTTTCATATGTTGCAATGGGCATATTCTTCCTTATGCAGTTTATATTGCAATACTGTACCAACCTCCAAAAGATCAAGCGTAAATTGCCAAAGGAAGTTGTGGCATTTTTAATCAAGGAAAACATACATCATAATCAAGAGTTTCTTGAAATGTTTTCTATGTTAAGAAATTAGGGTGAGACCCAATTTCGTACACAATGAAAAAATATTAATTTGTTGTTTGATTTTTTATAAAAGTTCTATAATATGGTTGATATATGAATACAATAAAATATGTCATAAATTCGTATCTTGATATATAATTTGAGCCTTTTTCTTGAAGTTTTTCTGAAATCATTTTTGAAATTAGTTGATGTTTGACCTATATGAGTATCCACACGAATGAGTTAGAGTGAACTCCACAAATAATGTAGAGAGGGTTAAGCAACAAATGCTCACTCCTTTAGACCTTTTGCCTAATTATAATAAGGTTTGGACCTTTTAGTAGTTTAATTAAAATATAATTATATTTTTATTGAAACTTTAATTATAATTATAATCAAATTTTAATTAATACTAGTTGGACCTAGATAAGATTCAATATCTCATATTAATTTTTATTTATTAAATATATCATATTCAACCATAAAGTTTTTAAAACATTGTAATCAAGTCCAAATTGATTAAATTACATTTTCTCTTATCTATCCTTCTTTGGACATAACACATCAGGTTTGTAAATATGTTAACAATGTATACAAATTATAACCATAAATTATATTTAGTATTAGATAAATTAAACTCCTCTAATTTATTTTCAATTTTCTAATTAAATAATTTATATCCATAGAACAAGATTGACATTTAACAATGCATCATGATTATTCAAATATTAGGAATGACTAACTGGTTTGACTAAACTTTTAGTGCGTGGTTTCTTTTTTAATATATTTCATTCAATTCATAACACATCATTATGAGTAGACATAAAGTATGAAATTAATATCTACTTTATTTGGGTCCATTTATATTAGTTCTCCATCATTAGTAATTGATTTTATTTGTACATTTAAAAACTATTTTTAAAGCTTCATTCCATTTTGACCAATGATTTTTTAATCAATATTGTCCGAGAATAACAAAGCGTTCTGCTTAGTCACTTTAGGGTGTTGAATTTTATGTTAGTTACTAAATTATTTTCATATAGTTCATTCGATATTCAATGATTACTGATCGAGTTATCTTTAGGGATGGTAAATTATGCCAGGCCCGACCTAGCCCCACCTGTGGTCAATAGATTAGATTCGGGTTGACCGGGCCTTAGACTACCTCAACCTACAAAACGATGTGGTTTTACTTAGTTAACAATTGAACAGATTCAAAAGTATAAGTAAACGATGTCATTTTTCTTTAGTCTAAACGATGTTGTTCTACGTAGTTAATAATTGAACAAAGTAAGCAAAACGACGTCATTTTAAGTAGTAATTAGTTGACCAGAAGAAACAAAATGATGTCATTTTGCTCAACTATTTCTCCATAAGCAAAAAGACGTCCCTTTGCTTGTCCTTCCTTTAGTTCATCTCAACTCTCTCTTATGCATGTTGTTTTTCTTATGGAGAAATAGCTAAGCAAAACGACATCATTTTGTTTCTCAACGTCGTTTTGCTTTTTATTTCTTCCTTCATCATCCTTCCCTCAGTTCATCTCAACTCTCTCTTATGCATGCATGTCTAACTCTCTGAACTCTCTCTCATTCTCACTCTCATGCATGTCAATGACCTCACTGCTGTTTTTTTTTCTATCTCACCACCGCACTATAGCCGCCAGTAGCCACCCTGTTATCGCTCCATCGGTTGCCAGTTGCAACAACCCCTTTGCCTAGCAGCAGGCAATGTATAACGTATTAAGGCACTCTTTCACTCTTTGCTTAAATTTGGTTTTGCTGATGAACGATTAAACATGTATGTTTGTTTGGAGAGGATTGTGATGTTTGTTTGGAGAGGATTGTGGAGTTGTGGTTGTGATCTAATTGACAAATCGAGCAATTGAACATGTATGCACGTTAAGTGTATGACAAAATACCCTATTAGAATTGAACAATTATGCTTGTGTTTAATTACCTTTGTATCTATGAGTTGCAATTAATAAACATCTCAGAGTTAAAATCAAGCATTAAATTGATCAGATTCACTTGGTATATGTCAAATATGATATTTTTCTTTATCCTTAAAGAATAATTACTCTTTTTAAAAGTAGGAGTAATAAACAATATTCCCCTTTTGTCATCTATCCATTAACAAAATAATTTGACATCAAGCTTACAACACAAAAGACAATATTTTCAAAGGATAAATGTGAAAAAAATGATCATTTCATATAGACATGTAACAACCCTCTTTTGAAAGAAAAATACTACTCATGTCCTTGAAAATGAAAAGTATGTTTGAAACTCCATGCAAAAGGCCATAAAATTTCAAGAAAGAAATACTCCAGATGAGAAGACTCTTTAACCCGTAAATAAATTCAATTATTTAGGTTCTTATTATTCTCCTAGTCCTAGCATAGATTGTTATTCTTCATTGCTTTAAATGCAAACCATGGTTTTATATTTGTAACTACTATCGTTCATACAAAAATATTATTTGTAATATCAACATAATTAGTGTTTCTTGATCACACAACTTAATTAATCTTTAAGCAATGCTCTACGCATAAGTTTGGTCATTGATTGCAAACTCCAAGACAATGGGTCCAAACTCAATTAAGAACTTATTGATATTTGTTAGAGGTTTCCTTTTCTTTTTACGAACATTAAGATTTTACATAAAACAATGATATGAATTTTATCATATTATTAGCTATCCAAGTATCCAACACTTATTCATCGCTCTTGTGATATCAACTCAACTTAAGTAGTAATCAATTTATTGAGCTCAACATATATAAGTTATTTTATATTCATTCATTATAAAATCTCAAAATTTCCTAGTCAATTGAAATTTGTAACTATAATTAATTGAATTAATCACTTCAATTATATTATTTTTCTTAATTTCTTATAATCATGTCCCCCATCATTAATAAAATTGATTTCATCTTGTTAATTTTATCACTATATGTAAGTTATTATATATTCATTCACTACAAAATCTCAAAATTTCGTAATCACTTGAAATTCGTAACTATACTTAATTGAATTGTTCACTTCAATTATAATATTTTGCTTTCATTTCCTAGAATCACATCCTCCTTCATTAATGAATTTGATTTCATCTTATTCATTTTATCAATATATGTAATTTTTTATATTTATTCATTATAAAATCTCAAATTTTCATAATTAATTGAAATTCGTAACTATAATTAATTAAATTGATCACTTCAGTTATAACATTTTTCTTTCGTTTCTTATAATCATATACTCCATCATTAATGAATTTGATTTCATATTATTAATTTTATCACTATATCTACTTACTACAAGAATAACATAATATTTGTGATGTTTTTTTTATACAACGTCACAAAATGTTTAGACTTTTGTGACGTTTAACTTTTTGCAACATTTTCAGAAAACGTCGCAAAATTGTAAAATTTTCTATGACGTTTTAATAAGAAAACGTCGCCAAATAGCAATTGTAATGTTTTATTAAACAAAACGTCGCATAAGGCTATTTAAAATTGAACATTTTGTCCTCGCGCCTTCGTTTCCCACCAGCTAGTTTATACTCGGACGTTTCTTTAACTCTTTTCCAGTTTTCTAAGTCGTCCTCTTACTTTTCTATTTCTCTTTTTTCTCTCTTCTCTCTCTACCTTCCACCGCAAAACTCCCTCGCTTCGCCTGAAACCGTTCATAGTTCCCGCGACTGACCTCCTTATCCCATCTGAAAACTCCTCATTTTCTTCGAATTGAGGCTCCGTCGATTTCTTCGGCTTCGTTTTCGTAACCTGGCTCAAGGACGATTTCGGATCTCCCCTTTCGGCAATTTCTTTTCGTGTCTCAGGTGTTTTCAGAGAATGTGGGCTACTTGGTTCCTGTGTAATGCATTGCTTTGAAGTTTTACCGGAGAAGATCGTGACTTAGGGTTCAGATTTTGGGTTTCGGATCTTTTGGGTTCGGGTTTTGTTCCTAACGTTTTGTGGAAAATCGCAGAGGTATAGAAAGCATTTACGGGATGAAATGGTGAGCAGATTGTCTGTACCCATACATGCGCATGTGGGTTGAATGTTTGCTTTCATTCTTTGTTCTAATTATTTGTGTGTTGCTTGTCAAACTTAAGAACAAGCTTTGTGGCTCTTAATTTCTTTTTTCTTTCAATTTTCGTTCGTTACTGTAAAATTGGGTTTTCGTTCTTTAATCGCATATACTTTGGTTAACAATTTTGATATTCATATATTCCCAAAGCTTAGAGACTTCTTGAATTTTCTTTCTAATTATATGTTGTGGACTTATTTAGGGTTCTTTGCAAGTTCTTTGCTCATGGAGCATGTCTGAAAGGGGAATATTGTGATTTTTCACACGACTGGAAAGGTGAATAACAAATTTGCTTCAAAAAGGTTGTTGTTGACAAAGTAAGGAAATAAATGAGAAGACGGAAAGCAGACAGTGGTCAGAAGCTGCAATCGTAAACAGCAAGCTCAAGGCCCACCAACTGTTTGATTTTATGCGCGAGTGAGATCAGGCACCAGAATCACGAAGAGTCTCTGCAATTTTTAGTCTTAACATGGAAAAAGAAAAGTCAAGGAGGACTCCACGCTTGTTCTGTATATCCATCTACTTTTATGGTAATCCTTGATATATGCTTCGCCTACACTTTGCTTGTGTCTTCTTATAATTGAATTGTTCAGTGAAAAACTTTAATTTGGTTCCTTTAGTTGGTGGACGGAATATGAAGGTTTTGTCTTGTGACTTAGAAGATTGTATAGAACAACAAGTAGATAAAGTTATAATGACAAGGATATAGTTTAAATTCCCATTGCATACCCACAAATTACTGAGATGATTCATTTTCAATTTGAAAAGCTTTCAAATTTGCAATACAATGATTTCCTATGTTTTCTGTTCATGGCACTTTTGACTTACAGATTTTTCTCTTTTTCATTTCTTTGAAAATCCACATTACATTATCTTTTAATCACTCATTTTAAAAGTGGAATGTTCTTGTTGCAGAGGAAGAGAGAGGATAACTAAAAGTTGTGTCAAGGTTCAATCCTCCACCTTCAACTGGTAATATCGACTTTCTTCTCTGCAACTTCTATGCTCATTTAAGTTCATAATTTTCTTAGTTCTGCTTGCTGCATATTTATGCTAATGCTTGATTCTTCTCTAACTTGTTTGTTGCTTATTCTTGTTACAGGAAAAGCTAAGAAATTCTGACATTCAAGATGTTTTTCTAGGAACTAAGAGAGAAGCTAATGGCAAAATGCATAGAAATATTCTTTTGTTCTTTAACTTGCCACTGCCTTTTATAGCCTCTGTAATTTTGTTCTGCTAGATGATTCGTCGCCCTGTTGCTTTGGTATTTCGAGTCTGCAACATTATGAGATCGATCCTCGTACTAGATTAGTTATTGTGTAAATTTTTTTTCAGATTTGATAGATTTAGTTACTCTTCCAATGTTTCAAGGAACGTTGTGAGTGGAAGGATCCTTTGTTCTATTCAATGAAAAATAACAATAACACTAAAATATTTAAAAAATTGTATTTTAAAAAATAATTATTAAATTAAAATAATTTTCAAAAAATGGAAAAATTAATAATGGAATGTTTAAAATTAATGATATACTAAAAAATTGAAGAATTATTAAATAAATAAAATTCATAAATAATATTAAATAGTTATTAAACAAATAAGATTAAAAATTATATTATAAAAAATAATTATTAAAATTAAAAATTAATTTAATTTGATTTTCAACAAAATGCAAACAATAATAATAAAAGCGTCGCGTAAGACAATTCGCAACGTTTTTAAAAACGTCACTGAAGACCTTTTGTGATGTTTTTAAAAACGTCACTGAAGACCTTTCACGACGTTTCCAAAAAAACGTCGCAGATTCCTTCACTTTCTGTGACGTTTTAAAAACGTCACGGATTGTCCGACCTTTTAGTGACGTTTTTCGAAACGTCGCAGAATGTCAGCATTTTTCGCGACGTTTTTTCATAAAACATCGCGGAAACCTTTTTCCTACACCACATTCTGCGACATTTTTTAAAACGTCGCAGAATATATTCTGTGACATTTTTTGGACATTCTGTGACGTTTTAAAAACGTCACAGGATGCCATAATTTCTTGTAGTGAATTTATTATATATTCATTCATTATAGAATCTCAAAATTTCCTAATCAATTGAAATTCGTAACTATAATTAATTGAATTGATCACTTCAGTTATCATATTTTTCTTTCATTTCTTATAATCATGTCCTCCATCATTAATGAATTTGATTTCGTCTTATTAATTTTATCACTATATGTAAGTTATTATATATTTATGCATTATAAAATCTCAAATTACCGCTAGGTTCACATACAATGTTATTGTCTTATTATTTCAAAGTTGTAGGACCAAAGGAATATCTAAAAATATAAAGAAACAAAAGGATATCAACTGAGTTCATACCTAATAGTTTTGCAAATTTTAGGGTGTCATAGAAAACAATAGTTATAGTCAGGCTAAGCAACGTTAGTAACCAAGAAGTTTAAATCTGGAATATAAATAAGGGATTTTCATGTTCTTTTCTAATTTTACCCCTTCTTTCTCCTCCCTAACCCTTATATTCACTCTTCCCCTCATTTTTCTTACATTCAATCTCTCTAAACTCTCTCTCTAGATTTAGATCTCACAAAATTGTCTAACTTCTCTCTACACCCATACTAAAGTTTCTTTCTTTCTTTTCTATCTTTACCCACAATTTACTCATTCCAAATGGGTCTAAGAATCAAGCAGACAGTAAAACGTGCACAGCTTAAAGGAAAAGTGTAGGTATTACGCTGCGTATGGTTGCTGTCTCCGGCAGCCAGAGACAGAACAGAACAAAAATTTGGAGACGGAACGGAATAAAAACTAGAGATAGTGAGGTGTTTGGTTGTGGTGGACAGAACATAAATTTCTATCTCCGTCTCGAAGACAGAATGTGTTTGGTTGCAGTTGACAGAACAAAAAAATTGTACCAAAGACGAAAATGCCCCTGGTCCTTAATATAATTAAAAATATGTAATTCATCGATAAGTTTATTACGAATGATTTGTGTTAGTTAAAAAGTTAACAAATACAAATAATAACAATTTAAATTTAATATCGAATAATAATAATAATAATACACACAATAGCAATAATATACTAATAATAATAAGAATAATAATAATGATGATAATAAGAAATTAATTATAATAATATTGATAATAATATTAGTAACAACAACAACAGCAACAATAATAACAACAACAACAACAACAAATTTAATAACAATAATAAATAAGTTCAAAATGTATAATAATAATAAATACCCAATTTATAATAATAATAATGATAATAATAACACATATAATAATAATAATACTACTAATAACCATAATAATAATAACAAATACAAAATCTTAGTTAATAATAATAATAATACATGTACTACTACTACTACTACTAATAATAATAATAATAATAACAAATACAAAATCCTAGTTAATAATAATAATAATACATGTACTACTACTACTACTACTAATAATAATAATAATAACAATAATAATAATAATAATAATAAGAAATTTATAATAATAAAAATAATAATAAGTACAAAATGTATGATAACAATAATAATAATATTAATAATCACAATAATTAATACAAAAAAAATAATAATTATTATTATTATAATAGTAATAATTATTATTATAATAAAAATTTTATAATACTAATAATAATAAGAATAATAATAATAGTGATAATAAGAAATTAATTATAATAATATTGATAATAATAATAGTAATAACAATAATGCTAATATTAATATTAATGATAATCAATACAAAATTAGTAACAATAGGTTAAGCATACATATGATAGTAATAAAACTTCTAAGTATTCATAGAATTAATTAGATAATAGGTTCAACATACATGCAAATAAAACATCTAAACATTCATAGAATTAATTACATAATAGGTTCAACATACATATAAAAAAACATCTAAGCATTCGAGCTAGTTACGTAATTGGTTCAACATACATTAAAGTCTTAGAATTTATTAATAATGTCCTTAACAACAATTCCCAAAATGACTCCAATGGCTATGAGTAAAAATGTTTGACTCCATGCCATGTTTGTCTGCAAAGTTGCAACTTCATTGACTTGTTCATTTGTTGGAAGTGCAACTGGAGTCGGCACAGAGGAGGGTTCATTGGCAGTGGGAACAATGTCTACATTGCGATGAGTCGACCTATATGAGTCCATGACATAAGCAGTTTGTGCTTCATCTAATGTCCGATACCCCTTGAATCGAGCATTTGGAAATCCCTCAGTTGCTAATTCACCTTCAGTAGAACATGAGCAGGAAGTGTGCCACAAAGCACTGCAGTTGTTAATAATGATCAACACCATAACTTAACACTATATGTTACTACACATCAAACTCAATGATTAATTAGGATCAAAATTAATACCAATTACATAGCAAACTTATATTTGGCTAGTTGGATGCATCCCCAAGTAAGTAGAAAAAGTTGCATTAATAGTTCAACTAACTTATGAACCAGCATTTAACCTAAGATTCCCATGAAAAGATTGCATGAAAAAATTGTACAACACAAAACTAGAATAATCATTAGGAACAAAGTTTCCCATGAAAAGATTGCATGAAAAAATTTTACAACACAAAACTAGAATAATCATTAGGAACAAAGTTCATCTAGGTACTAATATTGAGAAGCTACAAATTCACAAGAAAAATGGTTGTCTATTGTTCTATGTAACTGAATGCATCAACGTATTACACCAGTCACCAAATCACCAGATTGAGGATACAGTTATAGCATAAAGGGAATGTTTCTTAAGAAATATTTGGTTTTAGTCATGCTTTAATCTTGAATGAATTACCACATTCAGAAACTTTAACCTCTTCAGAAACTTTAACCTCTGGATTTTAAAGCCTATCAAGCTTATACTTTAGAAATGCTATTGTTCTCAAAGTTGCATATATGGAAAATGGGATGAGGAAGGAGAAATCTTAATATTTAGTTGATTTGTATCTAACCAAAGAAAAATGCTAGATTTCATGATGAAATTGCAACATAAGAGGATGAGTTCTTGTAAATTCTATCAAGTTTCATTGCTCAATTTGCAATTCTCTTGATTTCGAATGTTGTGAACTTCTGAACTTGCTTCATTCAGTAATTCTAGCATAGAACAAAAGTACCAGTCTTGAAGCCTGCAATTCACCTGCAACTATTTTCTTCAAACTCAATCCAATCCTATTCTACTCTAAAAATATCCAATGTAACGTGGAAACCACAAAAACCATGTCTATTACACTTCAAAACCCCATCTTTACACTTCAAAGCTATCAAAATTTTGAGCAAAAAGCCCTTACCCCACTCAATCTGATGCAAAAAGCACTGCAGTAGTGGTGGGTGTCTAGTGGTTTTGGTGGCGGAGGGACGGGAGGTCGGAATCGTCAAGGTCGACCAACTCTTCCCATGACTCCTCGTCCATGACTAAATAACTAATTCCTCCGATCCCTTTTGCCTTAAACAACTAATCCCTTTTGCCGATCATGAATATGTCAACAGCAGATCCATTTACCAAACAAAAAAATAACAACAGACCCACATATACCAAGACCCAACAGACCGAAGGTCTGATGGTTTACTCACAAATCTCCTCCATTTTCGACCCCAAGCAAGAAATGGAGGAGATTTGATTAGGGAGGTGACACTAAAAACTCAAAAAAGCACTTAATGTACAACAAATTTGCGCAACTAGAGCAAATTCAAGCAAGGAGGTAGCGACATTTTTTCCATCAGAAAATGGAAAACTTACTTGACTGTGGAGACGATCTTGTTGGGGAAGAAGGGCAGGCAGCGAGAGAGAAGCGTGGAGAGACTGTCGAGAGAGGAGCGAATCTGTAGAGGGAGAAGGGCAGCGTGTGTGAGAGAGAACCAGAGCTGATGACTGCCGAGAGAGGAGTGGGGTAATTTTGGGTTTAGCTTCGTGTTTAGTTTCTGGAGACAGAGACAAGAGTTTCTGTCCTCCGATTTTTAGAGGAACAAAAATGCTTGTCCCTATCATCCGGAGACAGTGGACAGAAAATCGGGGACAACAACCAAATGTCAGGTAGAGACAGGATTTTTATGTCTCGTCTTCTGTCCCCACTAACGGGGACAGGAACCAAACACAGCGTTAGGGCGCGGTGCACAAAATTGAGCGGCAGACTTCATAGCACCGTTTTTTATTTATTCAGAAGACGAAGTTATTCATTTCCAAAATCTTTGTTCTAGAAATGTATATTTTCCTAACTATTTAGACTATGATATCTTCGATACTGTTGGATTGAAAGACAAGGTTAAGAATTTATGTAGAAAAGTTCAATAGGATAAATTCATGAATTTTAACTTTATTGTATATGAGGAATTCACTACAAGAAAATCTGCTATTGCCGACGGAATATGCTGTCGGGGATTTGGACATTTTCGTCGGAAGATTGCATTACCGACGGTAGGGGACGAAAGTTGAAACCGTCGGTAAATAGGCTGTCGCTATTATATAACGACGGTCCATAAACTGTCGGGATACTGACAACGGAACACCGACGGAATTGTATCTGTTGTTTTTATGTTGCGACAGACATGAATTAACAATATCGTCGGTGAAATGCCGATTTCACCGACGGTTATATTCCATCGGTTTAATTTACTGACGGAATAACCGTCGGTATGTTCAGGGAATGTTAACGACGGAAATGTATTCCTTCGGAAATTTCAATCATATACCGACGGTTCCTTGTCCGTCGGCATTAATAATTCTAGTTTTTGTACCGACGGATCAAAACCTATTAACTAAATCTTCTCCGCCGCTAAATACATATTCTCTAGAGTTCCCTTATCTGTGCATACAAACTTAAGTTACATATTTGTAGATATTTGTGTAATAAGAAAATTAGATTAGAAATACAAAATTTAAAAAATGTCAACTGTTATAAAATTGGTAATAAACACCTCAAAGTTTACATAAATTGTTATGTTTGTACTTTAAACTAATG
>JAOQMR010000006.1:20052320-20069126 GCA_027563865.1 Erythroxylum pelleterianum | reverse complement strand
TATCTAGTGCACACTTTTAATATATAATTTTTTAATTAAGTGGCTACATTATTAAAGTTAAAAAACCAAATAACCAATATGTAAATGTAGACCAATTATTATACAACCCTAAAGTTATGATAATAAATTAATAATGATCAATCTATTACAATCACAAGAACTTCAAATAATAAAAATCTAACTCTTGAATTTTGTATTTGCTACCTATCTTAGGACACAATATTGTCTCTAGTTTAGTTCTACAACTCCTAATGCATTCCATCGAACACCTTGAGGGCAAAACCATCTCAACACTATCTACACACAAATCACTCACACAAGACAAATCAAACCTAAATAAACACTCACACAAGACAAATCAAACCTAAATAAACAAATTAAATGCCTTAAATCAGTGTAAAGACATCAAAGATTTGACCTCACCCATGCCTTACCGAATTCGAATCCACCAGAGGAGATACGACAGGGTGTCGTTGTCGCCGGAGAAGACGGACGTCGTGGTCGCCGGAGACGCAACAGCTGGTCGGACGCCTACGGAGGACATCTGATCGCCGGGGAAGAGGAGAGAAATAGAAGAAGGGAGTCGGGGTGAGGAGAGAGGAGGGGAGGGAGGACGACGATTTAATCTAATTTTGCTGACGGAATCAATCGATCGGTATAATTAAAAAATCCGTCGTTGAATGTCGACACCTAACCTAATTTCTAGACGACATTTTAAAATACACCGAAGGAAACTAACCGTCGGTGAACAATTTCTCCACGACCCATTTGCCGACCGAAATTTATATTCCGTCTCTATTTCCTGACGGAGTTATAGTCATCGGCATATATCTGTCGCTATTCGCGAAAGTTTCCTACCAACTTTCGCAACGGTTTTCTTAACCGTCGCAATGTTTTTGTCTTTTACTGACGGATTAGGTCGTCCAGTCGCCATTTCCATGCGATTAACGGTCCGTCGATATAATACTGTCGCTAATTAGCATTTTTCTTGTAGTGATTTTGAAATTTTCACATTTCTTCAATTTAAATTAAATAACCTCAATGAATTTTGGTTTCGGTTATGGGGTCAACCATACCAATTGAATTATGAGATTATGTATGAAATTGGTGGATTCCCATAATCAACCATTGTTGATCAACATGATAATTTCAATGCCAAGTGGTATTGGACCCAATTGACTATGTTAGAACACTTTAATGTTAAGAATGCACATAACAATATTATTCATAGTCCCGAAAAATTGTTGCTTCATAAATTTATATGCCAAATGGTTTTTATAAAAGCAAAAGCAATAAGTGTTCGGTGAAAGAATTATTTATTTTGTGATGCATGGACAATGAAATTTAAGTTTGCACAACCACACACATTTTTAATACCATTACTACCACCCTTAAAGAGAGAAGAAGTAATCTTGTCATGGGTTATTTGATTATTGCCATTGTTGATTATTATGGTCTTAATTGTGATGGACTAACTGTTCCCATACTTGAGTTTCTTAATCATCGTCATTTGACGAGAGTTGAGATATTGACATCGCAACATATGGAACTTTAAGATATCAGTGCTAAATCACATGTGAAGCAAAAGACATGACAAGTTAGTTCTAGCTTAGCACCACCTCAGCAACAAGTTAAAGACTTAACTAGTGAGGAGTCTGACCAGGAAGAAGCAGTAGGATGGGGGAAGGTACTAAATACAGTTTCAAATAATAACAAACTGTTGAAGGAGATGGCATAAGAACAATGATGACAACGCCTAAACATATGGAGAATCTATAAATACTTGTTGCTCAAAGAGTGTAGATACCATCTTCGACACCATCACCACCTCAATCACCGTAACGAGTTAATTCTTTAACCTTTCTTTTTTCCTTTTGTTTTTATTTTGCTTGAAATTTTTTACTTTCCTTTATATGTTGTTCGTTCTCCTCATATTGAGGATAATGTGTTGCCCAAGTGTAGGGAGGTTTGCATTGTTATTGTCATCATGAGTGTAAAGTTTGCATGTTATGTTGTTATTTTTTGCTTAGGTTGACATGGTGTGTAGCATAAGTGTGAATTGCATCAATGTGTCAATGGCTATAACTTGATGGAATTAGTTTAGCTTTGAACATATTCTTTTAAGTTGTAAAGACATATTAGCTTGTGAATTTTGTGTTTTAAGTATTGGCTGAATATGTATGTTAAATTCAATTAAATAAGTAGCATCATTAGAAACCTTTCATGAGGACGATTAGCTAAAACAAAATAGGTAGGCTATGTGAAATGTTAAAAAATGTGTGTATCTTTAATAAATAACAATTTTGCTGGCCTTTGGGAAATGAATAGAGCTAGTTGTTAGTTGAAAATGTGATATATTTGAGTAACTGTGGGACATTCATCACAAATGTTTGCCTTCGTGTCAAAAGGGCTAAAGTTACATTCCAACCAAGCTAATTAATAAAACATGACTTAGTTAAGTAATAGGGGGACATTTATCACAAATGTTTACCTTACGGTTAAAAGACTAGGTCAATGTTAAATTTTTTTAAAAATTCCTATCAATATCGGAAAATAGCAAGAATTTTCATGAAAAGCTACCTAGTAATAGTTGCAAATTTGATTGACTACTAATTATCAATGTGTATGTACAAGTGCTTAAGGTGAATGAATATGATGTTAAGGTGTTAATTAGTATGTATATTCAATCCAAAGTGTTTAGCCATAGGTTGAACATTTGCTTTTGATTCCAGAAAATAGAGCATCATCTCACTTCTGGAATCAAAAGCAAATGTCATTTATAAATTGATGTTTTATTTCCTTTATGATCTAATATTTTCTTCCTCCTTTCTCAATCTCTTTTTAAAGTTGATTTAATAGTTAGGCTATTGTCTAACTAACTGAAATCATTGTAATGGTGTAATAGTTTCTACTATTATTAATATAATTTCATTAAATTTTCAAAAAAACTATAAAGGAAGAGGTGTAATCAATGGTAAATAATGATGTTTGGGAGTTGTTTAACATTACAAATAGATTTAAAATCATTCATTATAGGTGGAAGTTTAAGACTAAAAGAGGTATTAAAGATAAGGTTAAGAGGCTTAAAATTAGGCTTGTGGCTAAGGGGTATACTTAGAAAGAAGGAGTGGACTACAATAAAGATTTTTCATTAGTCTCAACTAAAGACTCGTTTAGAATCATTATAGCTTTAATAGTTTATTTTGGTATTGAGATTCTCCATATAGATTGCAAATATGACATAATCCGTAAGAAAACTAGCAAAAGGTCCTTTCTCCTGACCCAGATATCCATGTTTATCATAGTAATCTCCTCCATACTATGACCCAATAAAATTAATAGGCCTATTGAATTACTTGTCAACCTTTAACCTTTAAATAATGTCAAAAAGAATAAATTCCAAAGCCTCACTACTCCTAATGGAATCTGTCTTCTTACTTTTAGGGAGTTTAACTATAATATAATCTACTCAAGCACTACAAACATCATTGTAAACCGAATTAAGGAGGATCTCATCCTTAATTAATCTCTCAACCCTTTCCTTTGAAATATGATCTAGTCTCTTATGTCATAAAGTGAATGACTTCTTTCTTATTTAATTAGTTTTAGTTGCTTATTGTTTTTGACATTTACAACAATTTATCATAATCCTTCAAGTCCAAACAATAAAGACCATCATTTAATAAGCATTCACCTATAATTACGAAATTAGGGGACATTAAAACCTTTTTATTACTAAAAATGAGTGAATAGCGAACATCATCAAATCTAAAAACTAAAATTAAACTACAACCTATAGATGGAATATAGCCACTTTATTCAACACTATAATACCGCTTATTCTAAACTATAGATCCACATCATCAATGTATTCTACTTTTATTCTAGTTCTGTTGCCAACAAATAAGTTCACCTCCCCATCATTTGACTTTCTTTTATTCCTCATTTTTTGAAATTTTATTCCTTAATATTTTGAAAATATATTAGAAATATAAATAGAATAACCTTTATCCAATAACCAATTATTTGGTGTTTCTTCTATTAAAGATGACTCAAAGTAAACTAAAACCTCAATGTTACTTGATTTGTTTTCCTTCTTCTTCAAAGAGGCTTGATACATATAGTAGTCCTTCTTCAAATTCCCCATATTATCATAATGTTAATACTTGACATTCTTCTTCTTAACTCTACTAAAGGGCCCATTAGCTTTGTCTTCTTTTTAAAAAAACCCTTATTCTTCTTCCACTTCTTATTTGATTCCTATAATTTCCTTTGGATTTTGAGTGTTCAAACACCAAATTCACAATATCATCCTTCTTATGCTTTTTCTTTTTCACTTCTTGAGTATATATTGATATCAAGTTATTTATCATCCACACCACTTTCTTGGAATTGTAAATTGTTTTCTAGGAACTAAATTTTTCCAGTAAAGAATTCAGTACCTAATTGATTGAGAAAAGTAATATCAGGACCTAAATCTTACATAGGCTATTGGTTATTGCATGCATCTTCATGACGTAACCTCTAACCATACACGTTGCTTCATACCTCAATAAGGTCAATCTTACATCACTTGACTTGCCTCAACATTTTCATATTTAGTGAATCTCTCTTTCAATGTTACAGTGAACCTCTTATATTTCTTTCAAATATTAAATCACCCATAAAATATGGTGAAATAGATTCCTTCATGACTATGTTACTACTCTTGTTTGATCTTTCTCACTTTTAGAAGTGAACCATATGCTCACTTGTGTCATAAGTGCAGGCTTATCCTCAACAAGAGCCCTACCCAAATATGATAAACCCTAAAGTTACTCCCAACTAAGATAAAAAAAATGCCCCTATGATATTTTAAAGAAAAATGGATAATATTTTTAAGTATCATGATTTTATACATTGTTACGTAGATGTTATCTTAATAGCTAGTGATAATATTGCACAACATATTATTCATCTTCCTACATTCACAAATTTATGTTCAAAACATGGTCTTGCCATATAGGATCAATTCAAATGATAATAAGAGCAACTTTTAGAGATGGAATAGATAGCCCTATTAATCTTGCTATACTCGATGATAGGATACAAAATAGAACAACTTGAAGTACATCATTGCACAAACAAATATGAGTATTTGTTATTTTCTAACTGCCATAAAAGTTAGATACAGTCAATTAAATCAAAAGTTGAAAAGGCAAATAAAAAATATCAACAATGTAAAGATTTATGAAAGGAGATTCATTTAAAGTTAACTGAGAATTATAGACTTGATCATCTTAATGGACGAAGATAAATATTTAAAAATTAAATATAAAGGATTAAAAATAGAAACTGATATGGCTGAATTACAAAAAAATGATGGAATATTATGGAAAAACTATACTTTAAAATATTTCTAATCTTCAAGAACAAATTAATAATTTATATAATTTAGTAAAGATGATGAATCAAAAAGAATAATAATAATAATAATGGATCTGATAAAGATCCAATGGAAAAACAGATATTTGATTTAACTCTACAAATGAAAATACCCCCTAATCATCGATAATTGGAAAATTTTGTACCAGGATTTGATTCCGAGATAGAAGAATTAAACAAATAGATGGAAAAACTAAATTTAGAAACTTTAGTACGTATTAAACGTGATACTTATAAACAAGAAGTACATTTAAATGCTAATATAAGTGCTATCCCTAGCACTTCTCGAAATCCTCCTAAATTTCATTCACAAAGTTTTAATAAACCAATTAGTGGTTATGCTGGGACATATATGGTTGTGCATGACAAAGATGGATTTACTCCAATAGATAAAATAAGGACAGAATTTATAAATCCTTTTGGAATATACTTAGATATTGATTGTATTCAAAATATAGAAGAGGCAATAGATAAATGAGAAACTGCTCTTTGATTAGTTGTCTCAAATAATAAAATGGATTATGAAACTACAAAACAATTTTTAGAAAAAAAAACTTTGTTAAATAGTTCACTTCGATTTTGGAAAAATCTAGATGAAACTTCTAAAAATACTATATTTAATAATGATATGGATATCAATAATTTGATAACTAAAGCTACTAAAGCATTTCGATTCGAATTTGTTAAAAGATACTACTACTATCGAAAAAAATGCTATTTCTTTACAAAGACTTCAACTATATAATATGTGTCAAATTAATAGATATATTTGTACCTTTACTGATTACTATTATCTTATTTATAATCAAGTAGATAATACAAATATTTATCTAAAATGTTTTCTTCTAAGATACATGATCCATGAGGAAGCAAACTAGAGACAACTTATAACCCAAGATTAGTAGATACTTTGGGTAAAAGAATTTCTTTTTTAAAATATAAGCTAAGTGAATGGTGTAATGAAGCTATACTAATAAAACATAGTAAAAATAAAAGAAAAAATCTTCTTTGTGTTGTTATGATTTAAAAATGCCTACTATGATTAGTTGTGATAGTCATTATTATTCAAAGATAAAGAAAAATTATAAGAAAATAAAGTATTTGAAAAAGAGATATTTTAAGAAACATAAAGCTAGATATTATAAAAGAAAAGAAGGATATAAACCCAAAAAACCCATGTTTAGGAGAAATAAAAGAAAAATTAGAAAGATAACTGAATGTCAGTGTTACTATTGTAAAGAAAAAGGACATTTTGCTAATGAATTCCCTAAAAGATTTAATAAGAAGAAAATTGAAATAGATATGATGATAAAAAATGAATAATTTATCCAAATTAATGCATTTCAAGATTGTTCTTCTGAAGAAAGTATATTTATATTATCATAAGCAGAGTATGAAAATACCTCTAACTCTTATATAGATGGGTGAAATAGGAGAATCTTCTGACACTCAAGCTGATAATCAAATCATAGGAAATATATCAGAAACATTTGAACAACATGGCGAATATAGCCAAGAAGCTTTGATTGATAGAAAAATGCTTTAAAAGATTCAAACTACTATGTTTTCTATAAAGTCTTACAGCGGATTTAATATTACTCTTTTAGATAAACTTGGATTAAAATTTTGAAAACATCATATGTTTTATGGAATAAATTTAAGAGAAAAAGCTTTAGATATTATTTTTAATTCTAATAATATAATAATACCCTTATTCTCCAAACGAGATATTTCTCAAAAACTTGATCAATTGCCAAAAGATATTCGAGGTAAAATAGGATGGGTTCATATTGGATCAATTCAAATAATAGTAAGAGCAACTTTCAAAGAAGGAATAGATAGCCCTATTAATCTTGCTATGCTCGATGATAGAACACAAAATAGAAAAGAAGCTTGTTTAGGAATTCTTATAGGAAATCTTAGATATCAAAAACTTTTATTTAATATTTATCCTAAGATATCTCATAATATACAAGACAAAGATTTCGGTAGAACTCTTTCTTTAATACAAGATTTTAAACGAAAAGATTTGATAAAAGATAGGAATGGACTTTATTCTATAACTGTCCAATACATCTCATACATAATGTTTTGTAGAGAAAGATATTATGGATTTTCCAAAATTTTTGCAGAAGTAGAAAGGATATATCCACCTTATATGGCTACTATAGAAGGTCTTGAAAATGATTTTTCTCTAGATTTGTAGCAAAAACCTTTGCTAACTTTTGAAAATAGATTTTTACGTAGATTATCTTACTCAAATACTGGTGTGTCTAGTTGTAAGCTAATAAGAAGATAAGTTCTAATTATCAGATTAAAGGAAAATATTTTGACGGAAAAACCTATATTCCTTTTAATATTCTGATAGATACAGGTGCAAGTGGAAGTTATGTTAATAATAACTTAATAAACATTTTGATAAAATTTCATCTCACTGAACCTTATCCGTGCATAAATTTTAATGGAGATATAAATCAAATCGATACTACTGTAGAAACAACTATTAAAATTAATGATACTAAAAATAGAATCTCTTATAAAACATAAATATCAACAGATAAAGACAATAAAAGATGGACTAGAGATAGTTAAACAAAAAATAAAACAGAATTACTCTGATAATCCTCTACAGTTTTGTGATAAAAAGAAGCAAATTAGAAATGATCGATAAACAAAAAGTTATTAAAATTACTGCCATGAGGTACAATCCGAAAGATCAAAAAGAATTTAAGAAACAACTTCTAGAGTTAGAAGATCTTAAGATTATTATACCTAGTAAATCTCGACATTCTTCTCCTGTTTTTATGATCAGAAATCACGTTGAGATACTTAGAAATAAAGCAAGGATGGTATTAAATTATAATTGATTAAATGATAATACTGTATTTGATGGATATTTTTTACCTCATAAGGAAACTTTGATAAACCTAACTAGAGGAAAACAAATTTTCTCTAAATTTGATTGTAAAAGTAGATTTTGACAGATAAAAATGCATAAAGATAGCATTTCTTATACTGCATTTTCTACCCCAATATCTAAAGAATATTCTGCTAATAAAGTCTATCATCTTATATATCTTTTGATAAAATTATTTTTTCTTTATTTGATGAAATTATTGATATCATAGCTAATACAGAAGATATGCATGATGAAGATCTTTTTGGTAATAAAAAGTAATAAAACTTTTTATAGCTTTTAACTACTACAAATAATTCCTTTTCATTAATATGATATCGTTGCCGGGTATGTGTAAATATTCCAAAAGTATACCTACATAAAGATACATTAGTTTTCATATGATATCTTTATAATCTATCTTTTTCAATACTCCACCTCATACATGGTTAGAAGCATCGGATGCAAGAATTAAATCATCTTTATGAGAAGGTAAAGAAAGTTAAGGTAAGGTAGTGCACATAATTTTAATCTTCTTTACCTATTCTATCAAACAAGGTGAGGATAATTTTGCTAATCAAAATACCCCCTAATCATAGATAAATGAAAAATTTTGTGCCACCCTATTCTTTAACTTATACGATATCTTATGCCCTGTCTAATACACATCATACAAAATATATATCCTAGACTTGAATATAAATATGGTAATAATAGTCTAAAAAATACAATTGTATCAATTGATTTCACACGTAATACATAATTGCTTCTTTGTAATCATTGTATTATACTTATCAATTTATATCAAACTTTTTATACTAATAATAAAAGTACATACAATAAATAAAAATGTTATACACTATTATTAGCAAAATAATTATTAAATATTTGTAATTAAATATATTAATATAAATAAACTATAAAATTTTTAAATTGATTAAAAAGATTAGTTATAATGTACTTGAAAAAAAAAAGTAATAGTCCCCAATTCATAATGGAGAGAGATTGAGTAGAATATTGTAAAGAGAAGGGAAATGATTCGAATTGGGGACTACCCAATAGTGGGTCTTTCTGAAGTAACAAACTGGATTTTCGCCAAATGGCCAAGCAGGATAATACACGAGCTAATTTCTCCAATACAATCAAATCGTTTGTCTATACAACACATCATACTCTGCCATACAGATTCTGGAGTTCAAGGCAAAAAGTTGAAAAGAAAAACAAATCAATGGCGCACTTGGAACCGACCAAAATGGGGAAAAAATTTGCCCCCAGCCCAAGCGCAAATGTTGTCAAAAGAATACATGTAGACCAAAGACGGGTGTGCACGTATTACCCCAAAATCACATCAGCCTCTTTGCGCATTCTGAGAGTCATAAGCCTCTTCCCAATCATCCACCACATCAGACAACTCTGCATCATTTGAAACTGCAGTTTGCTGTCCGGATAAGAGAGAAATACTTGCAGTTGACTCCAATCCTGAAGTAGTCTCTACCTGTTTTGAAGCATCATCAATCCCCACCGAAGCAACGGCTGAACTTGGAGCACTTTCAGAATCCAGGACACTCCATCGGTTGATAGAAGCTAAGACAGGAGTTTCTTTTCCTTTCCATGCAGAAGGCTGTACATCTGCAGAACCAGACCATTCTTCAGCACCCCATGATTCTTCTCTCCAACCCGGCTCCTGAACTACAGCCTTCTTCCACGGGTTGCCCTTCAGAGTGGCCATTGCTCCTCCATCTTTCGCAGTCATAGCCACTCCCCAGGCATTAGTAGCTGTTGTTGCCCCACCATTTTGGGGAACCACTACAGCTCCTTGATATAGTGATCCATGATCCAACCTCCTCAAAGCGGTAGCTGCACGAGCTGGATCATTGAATACAGCCAATGCATTCTTATCATTCAACCACACTAGCTCACATTCCCCGCCAAACCTCAGTACTAATGAACTTATATTAGACTCCCTGGGCAAATCTATAAAAGACACAACAAGCCTAGGATCCATGTCCACTAAGGAATCAAAAGGTGGTGGATGTGGCGCAGTTAAAGTGGTGGTGCCCTTTAATCCAATCACACGAGGTGGTGGTTTTGATTTTGGAATAACATGAACAACAACAAAACGTTTGGGCTCCCACCCGGCAGCATAAACTGCAAGCTTCCACCTTTCCGCTATTACCATAACAGCATCTCTCTTATCTTTCAACATAGGACAGAAAACATGGATCTTAAGCGCAGTTGTGCTGCCTCTGTTCTTGCCAAGTACCAAGTACTTGCACCTCTCCTCCACGGCAAGCACCCACTTTGGATCACGCCTATAGAGGTCTGCAACCAATTCTGTGACTGCAGAATTCTCTCCAAAATGGAGAGCTTCCAAATTCAGATGAGTGATATCAAAAGCATCAGCTAGAACTCTTTTACGCTCCAACTTAGCACATTCATCATCACAAACAAGCTTTCTCAGACCAAGTGGAATCTTCTTGGCACTTGAATCCACAGGTTGAAGAGGCACTGGCAATTTCTGAACGATGGAAGCTTCAAAAACACTATCAGCATTATAACTACCGTTGTTCCCTCCAGTATCACAAGGAACAGTTGCTGTTATCCTGCCACAAGAGCAGGTGATAGTTACAGGGAACTCACATCTTACATCAGGACAAGGAGAAGATGGGTGACAGAGAGATATGCAAGTATGCCTGCAATCTCTCCTAGGAGCACTACATGTCTGCCCACAAGAAGCTCTGGCAGCTGCTTCACTTCCACATGAGATGTCACAAGGCGGTGGATGACAAGTTCTGGCACATGCATGCAGCCCACACTGCCTAGTTTTACCGCAGAGTTTGTTACATCTGATATCTTTTGACCCACAAGGAATGTTCCCAAGAACTACATGCCCACCAACGCACTCTTTTGCCACAGGCACTGAACATGGTGGGCAATCACCAAAGTGGCAACCATGAGAAGGAGCATGGCCACAAGGCTGAGGAACAGAGCAGGGTAGCTGACACGATGGAGGAGGAGTACCACAAGGTAAAGGCGGAGGAATTGAAGTTCTTCCACACGCACAGCTCAAATCAGTGAATATTGTCTCAAGGCATGAAGGGCAGTGGCCACTGTGACACAGAGATTCACAAGAATGCTGTCCACACCGTAGTTTCTTCCCACAGGTCGTTTGACAAAAATGTGGATCCCAATTGCCAGATAAGGTACTCTTTGAATTCGAAAGAGGACAGCACCTCTCACTACACCTATGCCTTCCACAATTCTTCTTCTTACCACAAGCTCTGTCACACATAAATTTCTCATGCTCTATACTCGTTTTATAGCATTCTACGTTTCTGGATGTTGATCCACAACGGCATTTTTGATTGACCAAAATCAAACAGGGAGGGCACTCACCAGCATGGCACACCTCCTTACAATGATGAATTCCACACTGAAGAGACTTGTCACAGATTTTTGTACAACTTGGAATTGGATCCAAGCAACTCTTCCGATCTTCCTGCAACATTGTTTTCCCACAATAGCAGGATGTGACCCTGCCTGGCATTAAGACACAATCCCCACAAGGTCCAGGATGGCAAGTTTCACTGCAGAAATGATTGCCACAATCCAACATCCTTCCACATGTTGCGTTGCAACAAAATACACCTTCTTCAGCTTTGACTTCTCCCTTCAAAACCATGGCTCCACAGAGAACAACCTCCACATTTTTCTTGCAGAAACAGGATGCATTGACCAGAACCCGACATGGATCACAAGGACCTACATGGCAAATGCGTTCGCATTGATGCCGCCCACATTCTAGAAGCTTATCACACCGTTGACCACAAGTAAGAACAGATTTGCGGTCAGAGCATCTTGTTGTGATTACCTTTTTCCCACAAGGACATAATCGCGGGGGAGCAAAAGACTTACAAGGTGGACATGGACCAGGGTGGCACTGCGACACACAAACATGGGGACAGATATCATCCTTATTCCCACCCACACTAGCAATTTCCCTCTCAAGCGGCTTTCCACATGGTTCTCCACATGAATGCGGGGTCAAGTACAAATCTGAAGGTGGGTCAGTCCGTTTACCACAAAAGCAAAGATAACGAATATCCTTCAAAGAAACAAGCTGCACAGATTGACAGCCTGGGCACCTCCAATTAAAGCCCTGATTCGTCTCGGCTGATAAGTCAACACTAGTAGGAGCACGAGCCCATTTTTTGATACAATTCAGATGGAAGATGGAATAACAGCTAGAACAAGACCAAATGGAGGCAGACCTTCTGACCATATCATAACAGATCATACACTCAACAGCACCCTTAGCAAGTTTGTCTTGAATTTCTTGGACGAGTTGGGGCAAATTCTGGTCCTTGGAAACCTTGACCTCATGATTATCACTCCTGTCTCTTCCTCTCTCCCGCTCCCTGCGGTGGTGATTCACAGGGCGTCCCTTATGGGGCAAGTAAGCATTGTTGTTATTACTCGTTCTAGGGCTAGGAGCAGATGGAGAGTTGGTGCTAGAATTAGGATCAGAATTGCAGCTTGAAGGTTGAACTGAGCTTTTTGGAACCCACGCCTGGCGGGCAGCGGTATAAGGAAGTCGAACCCTATTCCTTGAATCATTGCGAGCTTGAAAGCTCATATTCTGCGCAAATGAAGATCAAAGTTGAGCATAATCAGACACCACCCTTCCAATTCGTTTGATAACGTATCAAAAACAAGAAACGGAAAAAGGACAAGCTATTCGCCTAAGAATTCATCGAAAGAAGAAAAGAAAAACGTAATTTTTTAGAAGAAAAGAAAACCCTAATCTCGAACCGTAAGAGTTTCCCACGTATCTTGAATCACGGCGACGAGAAGAAAAGTGAAATAAAGAAATCAGAGAGAGAAATCAAAACTTATTAAGAAAATTGACGAAAAGATAGCCCTAATATGTATGAAAAGAAGTCTAAAAACCAAACCGATCATCATCTTCAGTCAATGAAATCAAAGAAGAGAGACATAGAAAGTATGAAGAAAGTACATGATGTATGAGGAGCGCAAAAGAATTGCACAACACAAATTTCTTCCTCTTCTTCTTTAGAGTCTGTGCGCTTCGTTGATACTCTGAACGATGATTTTAGAGTTTAGAGCCCGAAATGAGAATTGCAATGGATCGGACGGAAGCATAGATATAGAGAGAGTACCGTGGGGTGGGGTCCACGTCCAATCAGAGTTTTTATTTATTGGATTTTGGTTTAAATTAATAATATTAGACGAAAAACGGAAATGAAGATTCCAAAACCAAAAGCTTAGGGGTTGACCGAAGAAGTGTACGATGCACGTGTTTGCTTGCTCCTCACTCTTTCATTGGATCGTCCACGTGTGTGCTTGGCCCTCACTCTACCACACCGCACATCTCTCAGTCTTCAGCCTTCACCTCTCCATATTGCTTTATTTTCTTTCCTTCAATTCCCCTTTTCCCCGTCAATTAAAATTTTGAAAGTGTTGACTTTTGTCTTTGCTCTTAAAATTTGTCTGAATTAATTATTCAATTCAAGCTACAATACTTTAGTTTAATCCTTTCCATATCTATCTAACCTCAAAACTCAGCTAAAATTTTTTATTTTATATAAAGAATATAAAATATGACAAAATTATTTACTTAAAAGAATATTATGAGAAAGACACGCTAAGGAAACTTGACCGTTCTTTTCTTTTCTGCAAAGATTAACTTCATGCCTATCAAGATGCATTAATGATTTTTTTAAAAGCCAAAAGAGCAATTACTTCTATATTGAAATATGAATTAGACCTTGACGACGAACCCTAACGTAAATGTTTTAAAATTTTTATTAAGATGAAACTTGCAGTGATAATCATATTTTCTTTTATCAGAAGATTAGAATTATCAAATAATAAAACAACATAAATACCAACTTTAACCACTATCATCATAACTGTTGAAGCCGATCTTCCAACATTTCTTTCGTTCTTCTTTTAGGTTATATTTGGCTAGATATAAGGTTTTTAATAAAATATAATGGTTTATAAAAGAATGGAATGTAAATGGACATAATATTAGAAAATTGTTGTTTGGTTGGAATAGAAGGGTTCATAATGTAATATAGTGAAATGTTCTTTAGAAAAATGATTCATAATGTAACATAGTAAACTATTGTTTATTATTTTATATTATATCATAAACCTCCCAAATCAGAGGTAACTTATTTTACTGTTTAGGATAAAATGAGATATAATGTGAAACCCTTCTCTTTTATCTTATTTTATTTCTGGTTCAGCCGGATTTTGCTGATCCGGAGCATCCTTATTCTGCTCCATAATTCTAGGAATTCTCTACTGCTGTGTACCTGCAAAACAAGCAAAGACTCTCTGGGGGTTGTTTCCCGGAAGACCCCTCCGACGCTCAAGTCAGTATTTTGAGAGAATTCAGGTTCTGAGAACCAAGAGGCAGCTGTGGTTATGAGTCGTTACCTCAATCATTGGTGAATAATACCTTATATATGCTATAAGTTGCCATTAGGTTTAGGTCACTACGTGAGTCATTGTGTTTGCATGAGAGACGACCTCTTGCTATTGGGTTGTTAGTGCCTGGGCTTGACGTTGGGCCTCGCTAGGCCGGGCCCTATCAGGCCGACCCGACCATAAGCCCCCTACTCCTCGACTCTGATTGAAGAGGAGGGTCGAAGGAGTACGTGAAAATTGTGCGGCTCGCTGGTGCGGGCTGCTTGCCATCAGGTTGATCAGCCAGGCCGCTAGGGCATAAGAGAGGTCGGCAGGCGGGCGGCAATGCCGGATGATAACTCGGTTCGCGCCCTATGAGGATGGTCTTGCCTAGATGGAAGGTTTAATTGTCACTTGGCGATTCGTGTCTTCTAGGCATCGTTCGAAACCTAAGACGGTGCGCCCGTTCAATTATCGCACGACCGTTATGCATTGGGCCGATTGAAGATGTTGAAGTTCAAGATGCTTAGTGTAATTATTGTTAACGATCCACATTTCCTGGGTGCCATCGACACTTGGAACGTCCCGTAGCTTGGACCGCCGCGCATTTATCACGTGCGGTTACGTGTGCCCCCTCGTCTACCGCGCTGTTCTAGCCACTCATGTTTTTCCACATAGTTGATCCGGATTGGTATGTTTGCTCGAATAGTGCTATAAATACTGCGGCAGAAAGCAGAAATTTTTTTTCCCTTATTCCGAATGGCTTTTATGTGCCTCTGTTCTCTGCCTTTCCGTCGTGTTGCCAGAATGTGTCTTCCACTATCGTCCTCACTCTGGGTTCCAACCATCAGCCAGATGCGTCCTTATTCCCTTTTTCCCTCCGGAATGGCCCTGCGATAGTCGAGATGGAGCAAGAGGTAATTCCTGACGATAAAGAGAGAGAGAGAGGTAATCCCTAACGAGGTCCTATGACAGCGAATAATGGTGAAAACTGTGGCCTTGTAGAGAATTTGGCTTTCACAGGACTCGTCTGTACAAGTTTATCAGGACCTATAATGGACAAATTGTTTGACTTTGTCATGGAGAGGTTCGTTGATAAGTTTTTGTCATAGACTGGGTAGCAAAGATAGTCCATTATCAGGATTGGGTAGGGTGTCGTAGACCGGGTAGGAAAGATAACATTGCTAAAATAGGGAAACTCACTTGGTCAAGCTTGTGACCAGGGCAAACTTATTGGAAATAAAAATATTTTACCCTTCGTTATCTTCTCAATTTTGCTGGGAGAGGTTCAATATTTGCGAGGCTGTCCTTTCGAATAGTACTTTGCGAACTAGTGCGTCCGGTCGGGCGAGGTCGACCTTCTAGGTCCCATCAAACTCTTGTGCTCTTGCCTTCATGTCGAAACTTGTCGAAAAATCGTAATGTCGAAAATTTGTCGAAAATTGGTCTAAAGCTTGTCGCATCGAGGCCCGAGCTTTGCTTGAGGGCCGAGCTATATTGAAAGCGTTACGTCGGGGCCCAAGCTTTGCTCAAGGGTCGGGCTGCGTCGAACGTATGTCAAGACCCGAGCTTTACTCCAGGGTCGAGCTATGTCGAAAGCATGCCGAGACCTGAGCTTTGCTCAAGGGTCGAGCTGTGTCGAACGTATATCGAGGCCCGAGCTTTGCTTGAGGGCCGAGCTATGTCAAAAACATTATGTCGAGACCCGAGCTTTGCTCAAGGGAACGCATGTCGTGACCCGAGCTTTGCTCAAGGGTCGAGCTGTGTCGAACGCATGTCAAGACCCGAGCTTTGTTCCAGGGTCGAGCTATGCCGAAAACGTTATGTCGAGATTCGAGAGTCAAGAATCTGTCGAGAAACCGAGCGATATGTCTTTTACCACGGCGTGTTTTGGTGGCCCTTTTTGCCTAAAAACTTGAGGATTCTTTATTAACGGTGGCGAGGCCAATAGAAAGATACTCACTGTAACTCCGTAAGTAGCAATAAAATACTAAAGAAAGAAGTGAACAAGTAGGACAAAGCTTATCTAATGGTAGAATGTCTTTAGA
>JAOQMR010000006.1:20016334-20050753 GCA_027563865.1 Erythroxylum pelleterianum | reverse complement strand
CTGATTACGAATTGAATTACGATAATTCTTTGAAAAGAACAAGTAACTGTTTTTAAGGGGATTAAAGAAAAAAGTTTATCACAATTCAACCCCCCCTTCTTGTGTATCTTGATCTTATTATTGTTCATATATTAACATGTGATTCACTTCACCAATTTAGATTTAAGATAGGAAATGGGTTATCTTCTTTATTATGGCAGGACCCTTAGCATGTAAGAGGTATTCTAAAGGACCTCTGCACTCCCCAAGTGATCAATGGATCAAAATTACCAATGAGTGCAAAAGTTTCCGATGTTATTAGAAATAATATGTGGAGCTAGCTGGACGCCTCAATTAAGACTATATGAACCTTGGAGCCCTTACTATACCAACCAGAATCCTCCCGACCTGATAGATTGGAGTGGCTAGCAGGCCCCTCCAAATCTTACACAAATGCTTCGGCCTATTTTACCTTGAGACCTCCTAATCCTTATGTCCCTTGGTACAAATTAGTTTGACACAAGAACTAGCCCAAGATACTCCTTCATCCTATCGGTAGCTTTTCTTAATAAGTTACAAATAAGGGACAAACTTCTCTTTTCGTATGTCCCAAATCACTACTCTTGTGTTTCTTGGAGAATGAGTCTATTGACCATCTTCTCTTTGAATGTCCCAACTCAAAAACAGTATGGACACATTGTTTAAACCATTTTCAGATCCATTTACCAATTCTAAGATCTCTTTAAACCTTTCCAAACTGCTTTAACCACCCCTTTAATTACACAAATATTGACTTTAACCTTCTTATCATTCTCCTCTCTATGTTTGTATATAACATCTTGACCGAAAGAAACCATCGAACATTCAAAAATAAAGCCTTGGAAGTTGGGAACATAGGCACAAGAGTGATCTTCCAAGTTATGGAACTTCTCAGTGCAAATACCAAGGGAAGGTAATTATGTAAGGATTATTTTCTCTAATGTTTTTTTTGCAGGTTATCCTAGTTCTTGATAGTAAGAGACCATCCCTCCTTTCTTGGTTTCTTAAAGAAGTAGAAGTATCCTTCAGGTTTCACTAAGAAGGGATGGGTGAGAGTTATGCTAGCTTACAAGGAGATCTCAAACTTGGGATCACGCTAATAGAGACAAGATGGATGCAAGAAGCAGGGAGAGTTATGTAAGGATTATTGTTTGTGCTTGATGAAAGAATGAGTTTGAATAAATAGAATGCAAAAGAAAAAAAAAATTACACCGATCTGGGTTATTTTAGACCGAGTGTGTCGTAAGTTTTCCAATGCTAATTTCTCTAAAGTTCTCGTTTTTCGATGTCGAACTTTGACTTAAATTTGATTTGCGATCATTCGTTTTGCTTTGGGCCCTTCATTTTAGCTCCGTTCTTTTGTTTCACTTTTCGTTTCCGTTTTTCGGTTGGGGTCTGGTTCCAAAATCAGGTCCCAACACTTACAAAAGAATCTTGGTACCTTTTTGACTAGATATATAATGCTCACACGAATAAAACCAAACTCTTTTGTTTTATTAATAATTAATATTTTCATTACAAAACTATAACTGAAAAAGATAAAGTCACATGTAAATACACTTGCTTTCCTGGGCACTATATTTACATAACTCCAACAAAAGCTTCTTTGTCATTGAACAATATCTAAATCCTCTTAAAGAGAAAAAACTTTTGCATTTGAGTAATAAGAATGATCCCTTGTCCCCCATGTTTCTTCATAATAGTAATATCACTCCGTTTCACCTTAGACTATTTGCCATTATCATTTTTTTTAGACTATAGAAAAAGTTTCAACAATCTATCCATTTCCTTGATCATCCTCTTAGGAATAACAACATGAGCTGCCCAATGAACATACATGTTATTCAATATTGATGTGATAAGGTAATCTGACAGCTAGAAATAAGAATCTATTTTTCCAAGCGTTTATTCTGGTTTTCAGCTTTTCAATCAAAGGGAGAAAATTCGATATTTTTGGTTTTTTAGTAGTAATATGAACTCCCAAACATCTGAAAGGAGTAGTATGAAGATCAAAGCCAACTATATTACTTATTGATTCGGGATTTCAAACATCAGAGGAAACATAAACTTCACTTTTTTGCACATTAATCTCCATTCCTGATCAACCAGAAAAAGTTTGAATCATATTCATCAACATCAGAATTGAACGTTGTTTTTCCTTGCAAAGAAGAATTAAGTCATCAGCATAAAGCAAATGTGACATATTCATATCTTTACGTTTATGGTGAAATTGAAACAGTCCATTGCATTCCACAAGTTTAGAAATAAGTTTGGAAAAACCTTTCATTGCTAATGTGAAAAGGTAAGGGGAAAGTGGATCCCTTTGCCTAATACCTCTTGCATTGTGGAAAGGTTGAGTAGGAATCTCATTAAGTAGTATGCTAAAAGATGTAAATTGAATTCATTGCATATTCTAGTTCCAAAATCTTGCAGGTAAACCAATAACATCTAACCAAGATTGCAAATATGTCTTGCTGATCGTATCATATGCTTTAAACATATCAATCTTCAATGCACAGCCCTTAATACACTTTCCAGATAATCACCTAACAACTCTCTAAAAATAAAGATGTTGTCACCAATACTTGGCAAGAAAGAGCACCATGTGCTAAATTAACTTGGCAAGAAAGCATCATATGCCAAATTAACAACTTCAATCAAAACAATCTTCGATCTGGAGGCTAGGAGTTTAGCAATGATTATATATATATTTGTACAATAAGAGATAGGTTTGAAATCTAATATAGAAGTAGGTACAATCTTCTTAGGAATGAGACATATGAAGGTGTGATTAACTTCCTTCAACATAGAGCTAGAAGGAAAAAACTCCAAAATAATATCAGCTATGAGAGGACCAATAATGGACCCTTTTTTGCAAAAAACCAGTAGAATATTCGTTTGGTCCAGGAGCCTTAGAACTATAAAGACTGAATATCACATACTTGACCTATTGAGTGTTGAAAGGGGAATTGATCATATCTAAAAGAGATTAATTGGGAGTGAACTCAAATACATTCTCCACATTAATGCCCGTCTGATGACTCTCAGACCTTCCTATAATATTTTGAAAATAGCCTCGAATAAAGTTGGACAGCTCCTAATGATCAGATAAAACATTACTAGAATCATCTTTTAACTCAGTAATAATATTGATGTTTTTCATGGCAAGAAGAGAAGCATGAAAAAACTTTGTGTTTGAATCATCATCCTTAAGACAAGTTTGCCAAGATTTTTTATTAAAGATCGAGTTCTATAGATTCAAACCTTCCTGATACTGTTTCAGCCTCTCAACTTCTATATTCCTTAGGGCCTCATTATGGAGATTATGCTAACAATCATGTTTTGCATCTGACAAATATTTTCTTAGGTTGTTAAGATCCTGAGTATATCTCTTACTAAATTGTTTAATAGCACATTTGACTAGTCTCAATTTCTGTATAAGTTGAAATGCCTTATAACCCTGCACCTCTTGTCCCTAGATTCTACTAACTAAATCCATAAAACCCTCCATATAAGTCAAACTATTAAAAAAATATAAAAAGAGCTCCAATTTTAGTCCTCTCAGTCATCTATTGGATCAGTATAAAGGCATGATATGAGAAAACAGGATCACCAATTGAGAAAAAAATATAGTCAAGTGTTGGTTCACCAATGCTCTATCTAGTTTTTTCCTGATTAGCATATCACCATGTTGTTTGTTTCTCCATTTAAACCACTTACCCATTCCTATAAGATCTAGAAGATCAACCCTTTCAAAGATCATTAAAAGTTCCTTCCTTACCCTAAAAATAAAACCACCATCACCTTCAACTTTATCAAATTTAAGGCAACAATTAAAATAATCAATTACTAACCAAGGAAGTTGCATTCCAAAGTGAATGCTCTGAAGATCATCCCACAATCTTTCCTTTGAAAGGTAAAGGTCGAAGCATAAATGAGAGTTACATCAAAATAGAATGTACCTATTAGCCAACATTGTAAATGGATAAACTACTCACTCATCCTGTTGATCTTAGCCTCAATGAAATCAGAATTATAAAAGCAAATAATTCTACCATTATATTAGTATAAATCATTGGAGATATACTTCCATTGTGCACCCAAAAATGCCAATCCCATATGAACAGGAGATGCCTTTATTTTAGTCTCTAGAAGACCTACCAAAATAGGTTTCCTTTCATGTACTACTTCCTTAATCATCATCTTTTTAAAGGGGTCATTTAACCCCCTTATATTCCATATAAAGACAGTTTGATAGATATTATTAGCTTCTTTAGTAGCTTTCCTTTTATATAAAGATAGAATATGCTTTTATTAAGTCTCAAAACTAAATTAAATTCTAAATTATAATTGAAGTCTAACTATAATTAAATTATTCACCTTAATACATTCAAATATCTCTTTTTTAAAAAATAAAAGAAACATATATCCAAATAGGATGGTAAATTACACTCAGTTCATATGTTACAATTTATTGAAGCTATATATAACCATATTGTGAAGTCCTGAACTCTATATACAATATTGTTTGAAATGTTCCAAGTTCATAAAGACATTGTAGCATGCAAAATCTCTTTAAGTGGGTAGATGGATGGATATATGTGATAGTACACCATTACAATTGGTTCCTTCCATAAGAGTTGCATTCCTAGCCTTTACACTATACTCATCCAACCCGAGAAGATTGAACGGAGTAGTATATGTCTATAAGGAGCGTAGTAAAAGTATGTGTTAGTAGGAGTATAAAGTCGTAAACCCCATTTGTGAGCAAAATTCAAGTGTAGTACTATTCTAAGTAAAACCATTTATCTTGTAGATATCCATTTAGATGGTAGATTCAACATAGTGTTTATTTCTAAATGGTCTGGAGCTCCTTTCATACCAAATTAAGTAGATTGCGTTCCTAGAAGAAAATTTAAAAAGATTTTAATCATCCTCACTCAAATCATTAAGATTAGCAACCTAACCAAGTGTGTTATTCAGGACGTTGGCATGGTAGAAGCTATTATAAAGCCTTTGAATGTCCAAACATTTCAAAATTTTTAGATAAACAATTTATAATCATAGATCATAAATAATGTCAAATTCATCATAACTATTCAAATATTAAAATATTAAAATGGTTTGATAAATTTATTTTTATATGGTTTTAATATATATTTAATCCTTTTATCATCCAATATTCTAATTAGATATATATTGTGAAATCCATTTTTTCTATAAAAATATCTAATCACGTTCTTCTTTACAAGTTAATAATTAACATATGATTAATTTGCAAGCTAATCTTTTTAAATCTCGTTCCATTCTATCTAGAGAATTAGAAAATCATTACAAATAAAGAATAGCATAACATTCTTCTTAATTATTTTAAGGTTACAAATCCTTTATTGACTTACTAAATTATCCTCATGTACTTTAAACTATATTTTTGTACTACTGATTAAACTACCCTAAATAACATAGGTCATAACTAGTATCAAAACATAGTAATTTCTTCTGAGATACTCTGGAAATGTTAAGTATAAGGATCAACTATGCACCCTCAAAAAAGAAACTTATAATCTTTTAATTAATGTTTCATTTAAGATCCTTACTATCAAGTTATGTCTATGAAATATGCATATATTTTCCTTGACATATTGTGATGTTTGCAATATAAATTATATTAATTAAATTATTTTATGTCTTTTTTACGTAATTGTGAAAGATTTGATTGAGGAATGACATAACTAAGGAATAAAGGAGTTTATGAGTCAAAACATCAAGAAAAAAACAATTGTGTCTGAACATAACTTGAAAAATGACCATATGCTAGCACGTTTTCCTCTTGAACAATCTGAAGATGAATAAGCAATTTGATATATAGTTTGAGGGGGGGTTAGATGGAAGAGAGATAAGTTTTGTGAGACACATGACCTAAGATAAGAACTTGTCCCAATTAGTATGCCTCTATAGAAAGTTAAAGTAAAATATATGACTTAAACAATGTGCCTGTCATAAAAGAAAGTAGAATAATACACGATATGAGAAACAATCCAATCCTAAACTATGTTTACAATTAACAAAATATTGAAAAAGCAAGGAAAACTATAGAAAAAAGTATCTTTTCACTTTGTTTTATTCCATTCTTTATTTTTCATTAGGGCTAGCACTCGCTTACCAAAGAAAAGCTCTAAAATATATCTAAAAGTCACTTTTTCAATATAAAGAGAGGTTAAAAGTTATTTTGAAGAAGCGATTATCACTAACTTATCAAAGATTTTTATCAAGAGATACCTTAGAATGAGTTCCTTTTTTTCTTTCAACTATTATTTTTGTTATTTCAATGATGATTATAGGATAACAAAATTTATATTTGAGATTTATAGGCATTAATTTTAATGCTGATCATAACTTAGATCGAATTCAAATCTACATATATATATATATATAATCAAAATAACCCATCTGTAGATTAACTTGTGCATATATATTAAGAATTGAACATGGATCTAGACATAGACCTATATGACTAGGATTGGTAATAGGTCAAGTTAGGTCTAAGTCACCTATGACTAAGCCCAATTCCAACCTTTTAATTTTAACCTTGGCTTAGCCCAAGGATTGATTAAGCATAGAAATAGAAATGCATTCGCGAGTTTAAGCCTGATCAAGTTTGGTAAGGGTTAAAGCATAATCAAGTTAGGCTAAGTTTGATCAGGCCATACTAAGCCTAATTAGACCAAGCCAAGCTTAATCAATCAATAAGGAATAAGACAAGCCTAAATAGGTCTAGGTTAAGCCTGATTAAGATAAAAAATCAAAAGCATGCATAAAGGAGCTTAAATATGCAAAAACTTCTTCCTTTAACCAGTTATACAACTTCAAAACAATATAGAATAAAATAATATATCATATTAACATAAAAAGCATTAAAAGACTTCATAAATATGTTTTTAATGTTAACTGCTAGAAAGAGATGCTCCAATATTTTAGTAACATTCCCCACTTATCTCACCTAATAATAATAGCCTTCCATGTGGCCCTAAACTAAACTTCTGCCTATTGTTTTCCTAATTGATCATTTGACCTTATTCCTCTTTCCCTACTTTACATTACATTTTTATCATTATTGAAAATTTCCTCTTCGCTTTCACCTCAACAAACCACATCCCTTTTTCGCACACAAAGCCTTAATCTCAACTCTAACCATACTTTATTGACCTTACCATCCTCTAGTATTGGTAAGTATAAAACACCTTTGGAGATAAATAGGTTTTTGAACCATTTTAAAACATAAAGAAGGCATGGAGATCTTATTCTTCCACTTAAGGAGATCTTTTAGTAAGTGTCAAAAAAAATAAAAACTGTTTTATCTAGTTTCTTCTTAGAAAAAAGGTTATCATTTCCATAAGTTCATCATTGAAAAAATATGTACTGGAAGAAGTTTGGTTTAGAGAGTGCTCTGGTTAGTGAAGAGGAAATATTTGTTTTAAAATTCTTTACTGAGTATAAAATTGATAAAATCTTGGAGATGGGGTCTTCACACATCTATGGTAGGCCATTGATGGTGTAGAAATAGAGGTCTGGCCTCGCTTTGGATAAAGCTAGCCTTATATAGGTAAATTTTCATATAATGCCTCTTTGGTACTAGTCTATAGAAGGGCTTAGCTATATTGTGAGGATGATTAGTAGGCCTATGAATTTAGATGAGAATACTACTATTTTAAAAAGAATTGGATTTTTATGTGTATGTTAAAGTGGAGCTAGACAAAGTTTAACTTAAATCCATTAGAATTAATGAGCTAGATGAAGAGGGTAATCTAGTAGAAGAAACAACCCTTCTAACATCTATATGGAAACATGATATTGAGAAACAAATCAAGGTATGGAAACAAAAGACCATGGCAAAAGAAATGAAGGGAAGCTTTGCCACCAATATAAACTAGGTGAAACAAGTGAAAAATAGTCCTATTATTGCTCAATCAACTCTTACCTTAAAAAATAAGGTAGTTCCCATGGAACCAATAGTCCAAATTCTAAAACTAGCTCAATTTATTCCTCTAAATAAGAAAGATACGACTGTGTATGGGGACAAGGATGAAGTCAGAAGTATGGAACATGATCTTATAGCCTCTAACTTGAGCATAGATTTAGCCAAAAAATAAAAAGCATAGAATCCACTCTTAAGGCTTCTAACTTGAGCAAGGAACCAAATCCTCAAAAGAAACCATTTGAGGAGTTGGAAAAAGTTAACAACTCCTTCCCAATTCCTATAAGTGATCTAAGTACTAGTAAAAAGACAGAATTGGAAGAAAAAACATAAAGAAGAAAGTTAGTTACCTTCGTTCTTAATTAACTTATCATGTGGAATGTTAAAGACCTAAAACTTAACTTAGGAAAGGAAGAAACTAGCTTTTAGGTTAAGGAGGAAAAGAGCTCTAAAAGAGGAGTGTAAAGCAGAGATTCCATAAAAAAAAATTCAACTTCACCTCCTTGAAGCAAGGAAGGAGGCCAAATCCCTCTCCTTAACTGACTAAAAAGACTAAAATTTGCATAAACTAACTAACCAAAGTAGATTATTTCCATTCATTGCAAAACTTCCATGATCTCTTCTTGAACCAAACACGAATCTTTCAATTCATTTGGCTCTTATGCACAAAATTTTCAACTACCACAATAAAAATAATTTATAAAAGAAAACGGTGGTTTGCTACTGATCATCCTTAGATTGGAAAATATGTTATATGGAGGTTTTTCTGATTGTGGTATTTCTGGAAATGTTAAACAAAATTTTATCCTTTGCATCTCGATTACTTTAACTTTTTGTTATTTCCTAATTTCCAGGGTATGATACATTATAGTTACATGGTTACAGGTCATTTTCTTATTACTTTGGGTCTCTCATTTGTTATTAGCATTACTAGAAATTCAATAAACAACTAGTCCTTAAGGATTTTCTCATCAAAAAGAGGCCCAATTTTGTTGGTTTGGTTAAAACCAAAATAAAGGAAGAACTCTTCGATAAGGGTCTATGGTTTTAAGAAAAGAACTAGATCTGTAACATCCCACCCCCGATGGGAAGGGTAGAATAGTAATTTGGAAAGGGTTGAGAGTGTTTAGGATTGTTTTGAGATCTTCATGCATACCCTTACATGTGAATAGTGAAATTTGCACATGAAAATGGCTATACATACATTCATGACATTTCCCGGTATGTGTGCCTAAATGTGATTTTGTTATGAAAAATGTGGGTTTTTGTGCTTGAAAATTTAATTGAAGTGGATTGTTATGTGTTTTATATTTTTGGAGAAATTTAGAAATTTTTCTGGAATTTTTTAGGGAAAATTTCCAGACCGAAAAAATCACCAAGTGGCAGACTGATTGGTTTCCGGTACTGGAAATTACTATCCAATGGCACTAGATATTGGGGTAAATGATTTTGGGATTGTAATTAAAGCCATTGGAATTGGATGATCTAGAAATTACATTTTTTTAGGGTTCTTTTATTAAAAGCTATTAATTGATACTTGTCTTTTTCTCTCATTAAATTCCAGGTGTCATGACATGTCTCATGACACTCTTAAACTCATTTAATGCTTTCTTACACTCACGACTCTTCTACAAAAAATTTGAAAGAGTGAAAGTTGTTTTTGGTTCTTCTCATCCGAAACCTTCCCCCTATCTCCTTTTTCGTTGGTTTCTCCATTGGTTCTAGCTAAATTACTACTCTTCTCTCCTACCTTAAGTGCTTCCTTTCCATATGTTCAAGTTTAAACCTCCTACCTCCTTTACCATGGTGATTGTCGTGTATGGTGTTGAGAAGTAGAGGATTGGTGTATTAGTTGAAGAATTGAAGAGTTGAAAGCTAAAATAGGTAAGATTGTGTTTTAAGTCTTGATTGTTCATTAAAGGCATGAATTGTGATGTTTGTGCATCTAATTGCATGAGAATTTTGTTGGTTGAAATGGGTAGGTTATATTCTTGATTTATTTAAGAAGGATTAAAGATGAATGTATAGGTAAATGAAGTGTGTTGGATTGATTTTCATGATCTTAGATGAATGGAAATTAAAGGAAGAAAATTGTGTGTGTGTGCTGCCATTTTTTGGCTAAGTGGTTAAGTGAAATCTTCATGAAATTTTGGCTAATTACTTGACTAATTGGGATGCTTATTGACTTGGAGAAAGTATGGAAGTGATAGGATTTAGTTTAGGTGTAAAAGCTGAAGATTTGACTTTGTGCATATTTCAATGTTTTGATCATAACTTGTGATATGATTGAGCAATTGAGAAGATTGCTAGCTTAAATTAAACTTAAGAAGTATGGCTAGAATTCTTATGAAGGAAGTTCTATCAAATTGTGGTTTGAAGGGTTTTGAATTTTGCTTTGAACGTAGGCAATGGTGTAGGGTGAATAGTTTCCTGATTATGATTCCAACATTGAAGACCTGAAACTTTGAGGAATTTCGCTAGGGTGTTAGAGACAGATTTTGCTAATTTGGTCTTCATGAGACTTGAAGATTTTCTTGTCATCTTTCTATCGCCACTAAGTATGGAATTTTTCGATATCTAGGTTGAGAGTAGTGCTCTGTTGACTTTTAGATGTTAATGTGTTTTGTGCTGGAAAATGTGCGAAGTGTAGGTTTTGTGGTGATTGTATATTGAAGCTAAATTCTGGACTGTTGTGATTTTAATTAGCTCAAATGGTCTTATAGAAAGTTGTAGAAGGATGTTTTAGCTTTGTAATGAGGTATAATATGCGAATTTTGGATGTAGGCATTGTAAGTTATGAATTTGTAAAGTTTGGATTTTGTTTAGGTACTATGTTGATTTAACAATGTGAAACAGGGCAGCAACATTCATGTGAAATTTTGACCTAGTTAGAGGTGAAATTTTCTTCTAAGTTCTTCATGAGAATTGTAGTATGTTTTCTGATATTTTCATTGCTATAAGGTATGGAATTTTTGGACAAGGGTATAAGAAGTTATGATTTTTGGAAGATTATGTTACTGTTGAGGATGACTTATATAGGTAGAAACTTTGATTGAGAATTTGATTTGTTTAGAGGCTGAATTTGCTTCCAAGTCATTCATGAAAGTTGTAGAATATGTTTTGATCATTCTTTTGGTATAAAGCTTGGAATTTTTGGCAAAGAGAATGGAAAGATATGATTTTTGAAAAATGTGGTACTGTTATGAATATTCATGGGGGGCAGTAACTTTGATTGCATTTTTGACACCCTTAGAGGTGAAATTGGTTTTTGTGTCCTTCATGAAACTTGTAGAGCATTCTTTGCTCTTTCCATAGACACCAAATTTGCAAAAATTGGACCTCCAGATCAGAAGTTATGCATGTTAGAAGGAAAGGGGTTTTGAGTTTTATTTTTAAAGGGAATATTTGGGGCAGAAGCTCGACCCTCGCGAGGCGAGCTAATTCACGTCCTCGCGAGGCAATTTTTTATTTATGTACATATATGTGTTATTTTTGTTTTAATTTTTGGTTTATGCCTTCTTTTGTGAATAACTTTTCCGTCCGACATCCGATTGACCCGATTCTCGAGGCATCAGATTCGTGAAATATTTAATTTCATTTCTATGTGAAATTGGGATCTTTTTAGAGATGGAATTGACATGGATTGATTAGATCAAAGTGAGGCGACCGGGTAATTATTTTTCTGGTCCTTGTTTTATTAATTTTAGGACCTATAGAGATCTGAATTGAGTAATTTTGGTGTCTTTAGATTTCTAATTTTTCGAGGGAATTTTTGTGATGAGAATTTTGGGAATAATGTTGGGAATGTCACGAGCATTTATTGTACACATTTTAACTTCTACATGGGCATTATTAAATATTTCTGATTGTACATTTGGTAATGTTTATATATTTTGACTATTATAAAGGTGCTTTGGAACGTCGATCCACAGACGCTGCCGAGACTTCCAGGCATTAGCTCGAAAGCTGTTGGTAAGTAACTTAAATGGTTCTCTCGATTATTATATGTCTACTATGGTGAATAATGGTGGGCTTTGTGATTGGTTATGACTGTGGATTTCGGACAGAAGGTCCGATGTATTGTACAATTTATCTGTTTGTGAATCTGTGAATTACTTGCTTCTAATGTGATAAATTGTGACACGTGAATTGATTGTGATGCATCTACTGTTAAATTGAGACATATGCATTTCATACATGAATGCATGATCAGATAATGATAGTTGTGACCGGAGTAGCCACCGAGAGCTGAGAGCTCAACGTATTTGAGCCTCGAGCCTACAGTGATTCAGAGCCATAGGCTCACCGATTAATGCGCCCATATTGGGACAGTTCAGACGCTCGGTCACAACACCGTAATCAAATAAGAAAGTGTCACATACGCATTTAATATGCATTTGATTGAATATTTTTGATTGGGTGAAAGGTGAAAATGCCTTATACTTATGTGATAACATTCATGTGGTACTTCTGAATGTGTAATTGTGGAATGAATGTGATTTGCTTAAGTGCAATCATGTGGTACTTCTGAATGTGTAATTGTGGAATAATTGTGATTTGTCTGAGTGTTGCATGAATTGGGTGAACCATCGATGATGGTTCTTCACTGAGTTCGCAAACTCACCCAAAATTGCAACTTATTTTTTAGGACCGAGAGTAGACTCCTAGCTCTAGAGGGACTTTTCCTGCCGTGTAGATCGTGTTGGCAAGAGAAGTCATGGCTCACAGGTCGGTCAGCTGGGACTTTTGGGATGACCCAGTTAGGACTCTTTTATTGTCCTTGTTTTAGTACCATCTTGTACTAGGTTTGTTGGGTTGCTGTACAGACAGTGAAAAACTGACAGTTGTTTAAATAACTGATTTTGATGAAATGAAATGGAAAAAGATTTGGTTTTAAAAAGTTGTGATTTTATATTGATGTTTTATTATTATTATGTCATGTGGAATATAGTGGAGTTTGTTCGTAGTTCTTTCTTATCATAGGATATGCACCGGAATGACCTGCGGGCGTCCCGGTGTGTACACTATGGTAAGGGGTGCTGCAAGATCTCTCTAAGTAATCATAGAGTTCATTATAATAGGGCAATTCTAATCTCCTTTGATACTCTAATTTTATTTTTTAAAATTGTCACTCCTCAGGTCAATTATACATTTTGAAGTTAAGATTATTCAATCACAAACCTCCTATATATCATTATCATTTATGTAACCAACTTACACTTTTTAGAGAAAATAACAACATAATGCGTTAAAAGCTCAGGGGGATGGCAGAGTACGTGGCACTACAGACTAATTTTTTGCATGGATTATCACCTCGAAACTTTTAGCATACAATAAGTATAAAGTACGATTATGACCCAAACAAATCCAAGGCATCTACACTACGACATCATACACTCAGATGCTTTCACGATATTCTGAGTCATATGCTGAGTGATCGAGGTGATAGCTAGGGAGTCAATGAGAACATAGACATGTATTACTTATGGAACATGAGTGACAGGATGCCAATTCACCTGGAACATGCATTTGTCCATTTCATCAAGCTTTAGAGTGAAGACAAAAAGGTTGGCACAATCTGTGTTGGGCCTTATGTGAGCAAACTAGCACCATATATGGGCTTATTTGATCGACTACCACCGATATGGGAGATGAGTACCATGGTGGCACTTAATTTGGCAGTGATGCAACATATGTGTATAGCCAGCAGATGTCAGGGACCCTCGAATGACATATATAGACTCATTGGGGAACTTGACGTGCCAATAGTGGAGGGTGGAGTTAGATGGGAGGTGAAGTATCAGAGCCAAATGGTCCAAAGGTGCTAGATCTAGGATGCAACAATCAGCTCAGTTGAATATAACACTATCCAAGATGCCTAATTAGTGGACTCTCCAATTTTAGTAGGTGAAGCTTCTAGATAGGAAAGGACGGCTGGAGACTTTAGTTGAAAGACTAGGCAGTCTCCAGATCATAGTTGGATGAATGGAGAGCTGATGTTATTAATTGCAAGTCGTTAATGCATTGATTTCCAACCTCCTCTAATCGATCAGGATCATCAACCCATGACTCCTTTTGTTGTATTAGCTTAAATCACATCATGAGGGAAATGTTTAATTTTTGCATATTCTTTTTTTCTTTATTACTTGTGTATATTTCTTATTTTCTTTTCATTGTTATTTTGTTTATTTAACATTATTGCTAATGGAATTTATGTTTCTTAATTTTGTGTTATTTTTATTTCTTTTAATCTTTTTGTCCTTTTCTTTTATATCTTCTAAGGATGATTATTCTAATATTAGATGGCAAGTATCTCAAAATCAGAAATCGAAAATTGTTTTATTTAGGAAAGTACCAACTTAACCTTCTCACTTATTCATATATGCTTATATTGGGTACATTGAGGACAAAGTATAATTTAAGTGTGGGGAAGAGGTTAAGAATTTTGATGATTTTATTACGTTTATTATAATCTTTGTTATTAAATTTTATTAACTGACTTCCTGAATTAGTTTAAATTTGTCCATCATTACTTTATTTCATTACTGAATATTGATTTGAATTGATATGCAAGGGGATGATAAAATAGAATTGTTTTTTATAAGTCATATTTTTATTATTCACTGAGATAATCAAGTTGAATGAAAATTGCATATTTTTTAAACACACATAGAGACTCATTTCTTTTTCATGAGCTTTTGAGCCTAAGAGCATAATTTCAAGAAAAATTTTGAACTCTTTTTATCCTTTCATATATGTTATCATACATAGTTGAACGATTCTAGAAATTACTTTTATTATACATATTGATATCATATTTGCTAAATTAGAAGCATTAAGATGATAAAGGCACTTAGATTCAACAATTTGTTTAAGCCTATTTCTTTGATAATTACATTACCATGTTTTATCCCTTAGAAATAACCAAGTTTGAGCCTTAGCCTTTTTCATTATTTATAACACCAATTATTAAACTTTATCGTATTATTCTTTGAGCCTTTTTATTGTTTTCAATCATAAAGGTTATTTACATTACTTGCTTATTTGAAACTTGAAATTTTGAAAGCTTTAATACCTTTTCAATAGTGGTACATGATTTAAGAAAAAGACTATAGAAAACAAGAAAAGAAGAAAAGTATATGGTACCAATGAAGATGCAACGAAAGAACTTATGTGCATTTTGAACAAGTTTCATGTAATGTCTCTTTGCAAATTTACTTCAATCAACTTTTTTTATTTATCATAATCATACCATTGAAGTAAATCACACATTAGTACAGCCTTTATATTTGATATACAAAATGCACAAGAAGGGGGGGTTGAATTCTGTATCTCTTTTTGAAAAGAAATAATCCCCTTTTTAAACAACTTGCTTTTAAAGAACTATTGAGCAAACTTATCACGAAGTATTGTAATTTGCTTCTAAGTACTTGTATAACACAATAAGAGTAAGAGTTTAGAGTTTAGAGTTTAAAGTTGAGAGTAAGAATCGACACAGCAGATTTATACTAGTTCACCCCAAACCGTGGGCTACGTCCAATTCTCAGAATTCTTTCTGAGATTTCACTAAACTTCTCAAAGATACAAGTATTCTTTTCGCTGAGTCTCTTTAGGTCTCTTACAGCAAGTATTCTTTTCACACTTAGTCTCTTCAAGCTATCTTCTTTTCTTCTTTCTACTAAAAGATGTTTTGAGCTTTTTTACAAACAATATAGCTTTAGAGTTTAGCAGAATGAATAAAATGATTCACAATCTCTTTGAATTCGTTAACTTTATAAAATCTCTAACTTTTGCAGTCTTCGACTCCGACTCGTATTTATAGCCTTCATCTTCAACCGCTTCTTGATAAATGCTTCTTTCTTCTTGTTTCTTGATCTTTGAAGAATCAGTTATTCAATTGAGTTCTGTAACTAACTCAAACTGATTAATCATCCGATGTGGTGTCGGGTCTTCGTCTTAGTTTCGCTTTCCGCTTCCGTCTCATTTTCTATTGTCTTATTTTTGTCTTTCGTCTTATTTTTGGCTTCCATCTCATTTTTTGCTTCCGTCTCATTTTGCTTTCGTCTCATTTTTCTTCCGTCTCATTTTTCTTTTGTCTCATTTTTCTTCCGTCTCATTTGTGTATGCTTCCGTCTCATTTTTCTTGATGCTTCATCTTACTTTCTTCTTTCATTATTGTTTGGTCTTCATCAAAATTATTAATCATAAAGTCATTTGACTTAACAATCTCCCCTTTTTGATGATAAAAAATAATCATGGTTGTTAGAAAGGAAGTATTATTAGACGACTATATACACTTTATAAAAATTGATATAAAAATTGTAGCCAATATCTTCTTATTCGGTTCTTCTGTTCTCTTTTTCTTCTCTTCTTTTTCTCCCCCTTTATTTTTTATTTCTTTCTCCTTTTCTCCTTTCTCCTTTCTCCTTTCTCCTTTCTCCTTTCTCCTTTCTCCCCTATTTGTTATTAATCAAAAACATCATGACCTCATATGCTTCATAACTTCAGAAAACATTTCTCTCATTTCCGTTCGGAGTGATTTGAGATCTTGTCAAATATACTCTACTTCTTTATACAAGTCACCCACAGAAGCACACAGATCATTAACTTTATCTTCAATGTCTTCAACATGCTTCTACCGTACAACTTCAAGAGTAACAGTCGAAGTATATGCATCTGAAGATATGACACCTGGTTCAGTGATTGTAAGCGTAGGAGGTTTGTCAGATAGGTTCGATTCTGAGAGATCAGAATCTTCAGGGTTGGTTAGTCATGGAACTTGTCTTCTAAGTAGGTGTGGAACATCTCCAATTGAAGACACAATACTCAAGGGTCTGATGTGCATAATTAGATGCATAAGAGTCTCTATTGAGTAGCTGACATCTCCAATCCTAATGGATCTGTACTGCCCTTCTGTAAGTCTTCCAACTACCTGAGAAGAGTCTTCACTGGCTCGCCAAACACAGTTGCTTCCTGATGCCTTCGAAATGTAGTGGGAAACATAGGTTCCTTTATGTTGTGTAGCAAAGCATGCCTCATCTATGTCTCTTACTTCAGCTTCGATCTGTTCCTCTATTAGATCACTTGTTAACCCTTCAGGGTACAGTTTCTTCTTCCCTTTTTCATCATTGCGAACAATGTAAGGTTTTGGCTGAAAGTTAGGCACAACCTTGATCACAGTTCTCTTTGTGATTGGTAAGGTAGTGTACTTCTGCCTTGTCATCTGTGTGGGGTATGGTTTAGTTCCTTCATCCCACAGAAAACCATACATACTTATATCATCATCATCCAACAGATGCATTGTACTACTATTTATCAAGATTGGTTGTAATTGTGCCTTGACTGACCTTATTGGGGATTCTCTAATGATTATGGAAGTGCTACTCCTAACAGGTTGAATTTCTTCAATAATCTTAACTCTCAAATCCTCTTTTCTTAACGGTTGAGAGGTATCGACCTGTGCTGGAAGGCATTCAACTGACTTTTTCTTCTGAACAGTAGTAGGAGTGCTCTTCTTCTCACTAATTTTTTGCTTTTTATTTCCTTCATTCAGTCTAAGAGTCTGTTTTTAAGGGTAGGGTTTCTTCTTCTCAAACTCCAATTTCCTCTTTATCTCAGTCTCTTTAGTCAATTTAACTGAATCGTCCTTTAAGATTGAGACTAAGGACCTTATAGCCTGAGGTGCTTTCTTCTCAGAGTCTTCACCATGAGTCAACTCTTTTCCTTTCTTCTCCTCTTGCTGACGCAGGGTTCGTACTCTGGGTGACCTTTTCGCTTGCTTAGGTATTTCTAAAAGAAGTGTCTCGCCCTTTCTCTTCAATGACACCTTCTCTATATACCGCAGTTGGCTTCCTTCTCTATGAGAAATTGCCTTATCTTTCATTACTTCATCTGACGATTTCTTTTCTCCAACCGCATGCATTTTCTCACTGGATTGAGATTTTGATTTTCTTATGGGAATCCCCTTTTTAGCATGCTCCCCCTCAATCCTTGCTATCATCTTAGAATCTGTTTCTTCTTTCTCCAGATTCTTCAAGCCCATTTTTCCAATAGTTGTAGAATTGATGACGCTTTTGATATTCAGCTTCATCTTGTTTCCTCTCTCTAGAAGAACACCAGAATCTCTGAATATTCTTGTCAGCATCATTCCATATGGCAGGCTGGTCGAGTCTTTCTTTGACTTTACCATATAGTGGAAAATAAGAAAAGGTAGATCTATAGGCTAGTGATTAAGTAGATAAAATAAGCATTGTTCATCTAACGCTGTCACCAGATTCCTCGATGCTGATCGTGGTAGAACATAATGGAAAAGAAATGAGTGTAGAACCCTAGCCTTTAGCACAATACTTGAGGCCTTGTTCTCCTTTGGATTATTGCTTCCATATAATTGTCGATTGATCTCAATCTCCTTCAAGTTAGCTTACGTCATCCATCTAGCTTTACTTGTAAGTTTCTCTCCAACATATGGAGACTCCATGACTTTCTTGATTATCTATAGTGTCACTATAATTGACAATCTATCTACCATTGATACAAGAGTATCTTTTACCACTTCCATATTCTTCCAGAAGTCATAAACTTCATTCATGTATACCATCTCACGAACTTGAAAGAAGGTCCTCCAACCGGCTGCCACAATCTCCGGTTCAATATCCATCTTGTCCTTCTTCAAGGACTCAAAATCAATAAGTTTTCCACTGGTCATTGCTGGCTCCATTTGTTTCTGTAGCTAATAATGAAATGAATGCATAAATATCATTCTCAAAAGGTGAAGTCGGTTTCTGAGGTTGAGAGTGTGAATAAAGAAGGTTTGATATCCAAACAGAGTCATGAAAAGCTTTTGTTGAGAGTTCTTCAAAGGTCGATGTCTGGGCATATCAAAAGTGTTCTAAAATAGGTGGTATTCTCAAGATTGTGAGAAATTTTCTCTCCAAAACTTTCTTGTGACAGAAGTTACCAATTGTAACTCATTGTTACTGTTACCATTAACTCTTACGACCTTTTACCTGGGTTGTGACGTGTCAGACAGTTGATCACATAGAATAACCATGTTAAGGTTTCGTCTGATTTCTTTGAATCTTTCTTCACTTAATGGCTTAGTGAACTTGTCCTCCCATTGAGAGTTCGTCTCAACAAACTGAAGACTTATGATCTTCCTTTGAACGTAGTCTCGTAGAAAATGGTGTCTGACTTTGATATGTTTAAATCTCGAATGTTGAATCGGGTTCTTTGACAAGTTGATGGCACTTGTGTTGTCACAAAAGATTGGGATTTCCTCTTCTTATACTGAGTACTCTTCTAGCTAGTACTTGATCCACAATGTTTATGAACAACAACTTTCGGCTGACATATACTCAGCTTCTGCAGTTGATAGAGCGATTGAGCTTTGCCTCTTACTCGACCTGAAAACTAAGTTGTGGCCAAGGAAATGACATCCTCCACTCGTGCTTTTTCTATCAATTCTATCTTCGGCATAATCCGCATCACAGTAGCCAATTAACCTGAAATCTTTACCTTTCTCATACATTAAGCAAAGATCAGTAGTACTTGAAAGATATCTCAAAATTCTCTTAATAGCAATGTAATGAGACTCTCTAGGATCTGCATGAAATCTTGCACACAAACAAACACTAAACGAAATGGCAAGTCTACTTGCTGTAACGTTAAGTAAAGAACCAATAATCCCTCTATACAGGGTTTGATCAACCTTGTTGCTAGTTTCGTCCTTAGAAAAAAGGTTTGAAGGATGCATCGGAATTGACATTGGTTTTACTTTTTGCATATCGTATTTAGTCAACAGTTCCTTAATATACTTCTGTTGATGGGTAAAAATATTTTCTTCGATTTGCTTAACTTGCAACCTAAGAAAGAATGTTAACTCGCCCATCATGCTCATCTCAAACTCATTTTTCATCAAATTCTCAAAACTAATGCATAGCTCCTTTGACGTTTCACCAAACATAATATCATCAACATAAATTTGAACTATTATGAAATCGTTCTTAATGCACTTTCTAAATAACGTCTTATCTACCTGACCTCTACTGAACTTGTTTTCAATAAGAAATGAACTCAGACGATCATACCAAGCTCGAGGAGCTTGTTTCAAGCCATACAAAGCTTTATGAAGTCTATAGACACGGTCTGGATTCTTAGCATCCTCGAAACCAGGAGGTTGCTTCATATAAACCTCTTCATCTATAAAGCCATTCAAAAATGCACTCTTCACATCCATTTGAAAAAGCTTTATATCATGACAAACAACATATGTAAGCAAAATCCGAATAGCTTCTAGTCTTACTACAGGAGCATAAGTCTCATTGTAGTCTATTACTTCTTATTGATTATAGCCTTGAGCTACTAATCTCGCTTTGTTTCGACTTACTCCTCCTGATTGGTCTAGTTTGTTCTTAAAACCCCATTTAGTTCCTATGATGGACTTTTTAGAGGGTTTGGGAACTAAGGAACACACTTTATTCCTAGTAAACTTGTTCAGCTCCTCTTACATAGCTTAAATCCACTCTTCATCTTAAAGAGCCTCATCAATTTTCTTAGGCTCTATTTCAGAGATAAATGCTACATTGGCTTCTTTTCTGAATTTGGACCTAGTTCGTACTCCTTCTGAGGTCTCTCCTGTAATCAACTCTTCTAGATGAGAACTCTTATATTTCTAATCTGTTTTCAAATCAAGAGTCTCAGGAATATCTTCAACTTTGTCAAAAGGAGTATCTGATGGTGATACTCTTCACTATCAACCAAAGGTACTGATAGGGTTTCATTATCAGTATCATCTCTCTTACTTGGCTGAGAACTATCATCAAACTGGAAATGAATAGTCTTCTCAACAGTCTTAGAGGTAAGATTGTAAACCCTATAAGCTTTCGATGATAATGAATAGCCTAGAAAAAATTCCCGAATATGTCTTAGAGTCGAATTTATCCAGAATTTTCTTTGTATTCAATATAGAGTACTTGCAACCGAATAGATGGAAGTAGGATATGTTAGGTTTCCTTCCATTCCATAACTCATATGGAGTTTTATTCAACAAGGGTCGCTAAAGTATTCTATTTTGAATATAACAAGCTGTATTCACAGCTTCTGCCCAAAAGTACTTAGGAAGATCCATCTCACATAGGATAGTCCTTGCCATTTCCTGAATCGTCCTGTTCTTCCTTTAAACAACTCCATTTTCTTATGGAGTTCTAGGAGCAGAGAAATTATGGAAAATTCCTTTCTCTTCACAAAATATTTTAAACTTCTCATTTTCAAACTCACCACCATGATCACTTCTAATACTTGTAATAGACATTCCTTTTTCATTCTGTAACTTTTTGGAAAGTACTTTAAAACACTTAAAACACTCGTCTTTATGTGATAAAAATAATATCCAACAAAATCTAGTGAAATCATCAACAATGACAAGACCATACTTCTTTCCGCCAAGACTCAATGTCCTAGTTGGACCAAATAAATCCATATGTAACAACTCTAGAGGTCTAGAAGAAGTTACAACATTTTTAGAAGAAAACATTGTTTTAACCTGTTTTCCTTTATGACAACTTTCACAAAAGAAATCCTTGTTAAAACTTATTTTTGGTAAACCTCTTACCAAATCATGTTTGATCAACTTGGAAATATGTTTAAAATTAACTTGACCTAGCTTTTTATGCCAAATCAGTTTCTCTTCTTCAGTTGATATAAAACAAGAAATATTTTGATTTTGAAAATCTTCTAAATTGATTTTGCAAAGATTGTTTTGTCTTTTGGCACAAAAGAATATGGACCCATCCTAGTTTTTGACTTCACAAGAATTTTGATTGAAAGACACTTCAAAACTAGAATCACATAATTGACTGACACTAATCAAATTGTGTATTAAACCATCAACTAGCAGCATATTATCAATATATGCAAAGGAATCTTTATCGATTTTATCGATTCTAATTATCTTTCCCTGCTAGTTGTCTCCAAAAGTTACCGATCCTCCCTTCTTATACAAAAGATCTAGGAATATAGACCTTCTTCCCGTCATATGTCGTGAGCATCCACTGTCTAAATACCAATGGTGCTTGTTGCTTCTTCCAAGGAAGGATATCTACAAGAGATATTATTTGTCTCTTAGGAACCCAGATTTTCTTGGGTTCTTTAGGGTTAGTTTTAACATAATTCATAGTAGGATGATGATGCAACTGATGAGATTTCTTTCTATAATGAATGAAATTCTTTTTATACTAAATATGGTTTTTAGCAAAACCTAATCCAGTTTTATCATTAGGGTGTCTGTATTTTCCTAACATGTCGTTCATTTTTCTTGCACTCTCTGTAAATGTTGATAGATCAACTGAGAGACTGTTAATTCTTTGCTTCAGCTGATTGATCTCCTCAGATCTAACTACAACTACCTTTTTCTTCTTATCATCTACTTGTTTCTTCAAGTAGACGTTCTCCTTGTCTAACTCTTGCGTGATTTTCAAATTTTATACGTACGTTTTCTTAAGCAATTTATACTGCTTTAGAATTGCATGAGAATCTTCTAATAATTCTGAATATGCATCTTATAATTCACTAAATTTTGAGGTTACCTCCTCATCACTTTCTTCTTCAGCTACTAGGCAAATATTTGCTTGTACCGATGCCTCTGAGTCAGTATCTGATAAGGATGAATCATTATCTTCCCAGGTTTCCATCATGCTTTTCCTTCCTTCTCTACTCTTCTTTGGTTTTCTTTTCATCAATGGACATTCGGACTTATAATGTCCCGGTTTATTACATTCGTAGAAGATGATGGATGTCTTTTCGTTATTTCCTTCATCTTTGCTATTCTTCTTGTAGGAGAGCTCATTGTTTCCTTTTGCCTTTTTCTTCCACATGCATCTGATCTTCCTCGAGATAAAGGATAGTTCATCATCTTCTTCGCTTGATCTTGATCTGATTCATTGGAGTCGTCATTCTTGACTTCCTCAATCTTCAGCACTTTTGACGATGAATTCCTCTTTCTTTGATTCTTATGATTCTTCTGTCCAGCCTTCAATGCTATGGATTTATCTCGTCTAGGTTTATCTTCTACATCGAGTTCAACTTCATGTATCTTCAAGGATCCAGGCAATTCATCAAGCTTCAACACGCTTAAATCCTTGGCTTCTTGTATAGTTGTGACTTTTGGTCTCCATCTCTTCGGTGGACTTCTTAGGATCTCTTCGATAGACTTCTTGGACTCCTTTACTTGATTTGTACCTTTGTGTGCGATGGATAGTGTATCCCACAACTCCTTCGTAGAGTCGCATCCGTGAACTTTATCATACTCACTTCTGCTTAAGGTACAACTTAAAAAGAACTTGGCCTTCGAATTCAGTTAGAATCTCGCTTTTTGATCTGCAGACCATCTGATTCATGGAATAGCATTTCCTTCTTCATCTACCAGTATATATGGTCCATTTTCTATTATTTCCCAAAGATTGATATGAGTAGATTAAATGAAGAGCCACATCCTGTCTTTCCAGTGATGGTAGTCTTCTTCATTGAACGTAGGAGGTCTAGTGACAGAGGCACCCTCAGCCATATATATGTGGGATTCTTCCATAGAAATTTATCCACACTTTGTAACAATGGTTCTTGGACACCGAGCTCTGATACCAATTGAAGTAAAGCACACGTTAGTACTGCCTTTATATTTGATATACAAAACGCACAAGAAGGGGGGTTGAATTGTGTATCCCTTTTTGAAAAGAAATAATCCTCATTTTAAACAACTAACTTTTTTAGAACTATTGAGCAAACGTATCATGAAGTACTGTAATTTGCTTCTAAGTACTTATATAACACAATAAGAGTAAGAGTTTAGAGTTAAAAGTTGAGAGTAAGAATCGACACAGCAGATTTATACTGGTTCACCCCAAATCGTGGGCTACGTCCAGTCCTCATAATTCTTTATGAGATTTCACTAAACTTCTCAAAGATACAAGTATTCTTTTCGCCAAGCCTCTTCAGGTCTCTTACAGAAAGTATTCCTTTCACACTTAGCCTCTTCAGGCTATCTTCTTTTCTTCTTTCTACTGAAAGATGTTTCGAGCTTCGTTACAGATAATATAGCTCTAGAGTTTAGCACAATGAATACAATGATTCACAATCTCTTTGAATTCGCTAACTTTTTAAAATCTCTAACTTATGCAGTCTTTGACTCTGACTCGTATTTATAGCCTTCTTCTTCAACCGCTTCTTGATAACTTCTTCTTTCTTCTTGTTTCTTGATCTCTGAAGAATCAATTATTCAGTTGAGTTTTGTAACTAACTCAAACTGATTAATCATCTAACATGGTATCTGGTCTTCGTCTTAATCTCGCTTTCCATTTCCGTCTAATTTTCTATCGTATTATTTTTGTCTTCCGTCTTATTTTTGGCTTCCATCTAATTTTTTTCTTCCGTCGCATTTTTTTCCGTCTCATTTGTGTTTGGTTCCTTCTCATTTTTCTTTTGTCTCATTTGTGTCATTTTTCTTCTGTCTCATTTGTGTCTACTTCCATCTCATTTTTCTTCCATCTCATTTGTGTCTGCTTTCGTGTTGGACCCCATTTCCGAAGTCCAACATCCGGAATCATAAAAGCATGGAGGACTCATTTCTTATAACTTACTAAGCATAATTGGGGAACTTCCATTTGGAATTTCAGACCGGCTTATTCAGAATATTTGTTCCCCATCGACTTACGTTTCTAACGACACCGAAAATGCTCAATTTGGTTCAGAAATGAAGAAGTTATGGCCAAAATATTTTTGGGCTAAAAATTAAACCAAGACTGAATACTACTCCCGAATTCACTCCAGAAATTAAAAGTCTTAGGGCCTAAATTGAAATTCAATTCCTTCAGATAAGTTATAGCTCCATGTCTCTAGATTTTCAATGCAAAAATTATGGCAGCCAACTCCAAGTCATACGTCGGATAATTCATCTCATAAGGTTTCAATTGTCTCAAGGCATAAGCAATTACCTTATCTCCTTGCATCAACACACAGCCTAATCCCTTACTCGAGGCATCACTATATACTATGTATCCATCATTACCCGAAGGCAAAGTCAAAATTGGTGCACTCGTCAATCGATACTTAAGCTCCTCAAAGCTCTTCTGACATTCATCTGTCTATACAAACTTTTGGTTCTTCCTTGTCAATTTGGTAAGTGGAGCTGTGATATGTGCTTAATTGTTGATATTTGTAATTATTTTCACTTAACGATTATAGATACAAAAATGATTAAAATACTCACTTTAATTCATATTTGTTTCTAGGTACAATTTGATAGTGAAGAAATTAAAGTGAGTTAAAAGCATTAAAGTTGGGCCATTTTCCGAAGATTTATTGTCTACTTGGTTTTATTGGAGAAGAAGAAAAATTAAAAGACAAGAAAAATAGAGCAAGAAGAAAAGAAATTAAAAGCATCTTAATTGTCCAATCATATACGGTCTTATACAAGAAATCAACAGCAACATAGAGGGGACCCAGGAGACTAAATTAAAAACAAGTCTATCCACACACAAGGAGCAAGACGGCAGAGAGGAATTAAATCAAGGACGCTACATAGTGGGTCACGCAACAACAAATTAAAATGGTCTCATAATTTAGCAACATGGGACCCAGGAAGAAAGCTTAATAAGCGCAGACAGGCTTTAGAGGTGGTAGCAATTAAATCAACAGACAGCTTAAATCAGCAATTAAATTAGCAAGGGACACGCTAGGCAACAACGTTTTAGCACAGTGAAACGTGGCGTCAATTAAAGGAAACAGGAGGCAGCTAACAGCGCAACAAGGGAAGACACGTATTGGACCTACGGACAACAAAAATTAAATTACCAAGAAGCGTTAATAACGCAACAGGTGGACCAATGAACAATCAAGCAAGAGTAACGCATTCGGACATTCACGGAGGAATTAACAAAGGGGGACTAGGGCACGCAGAATGAAAAACACGCAAGCCAAGAGGAATAAAATCACGCAATCGGCGTGACCATGGGGCTGGAGAGTTGTCGGCGCAGCTAGGGGAGATAAATAAACAAGCACAAGAGCACAATAGTGGGGCGCGGGCGCTGGAGCGTGAGAGGCTGGCGGCTCGGACGTGCGTGAAGATTGCTTGGCTAAGTGATGCTTGGAGAAACAAAAGCAGAGATGACAAGCATGAGCAGTGAATGGTGTTTAAATCCCAACATTAAATCGTCATGTCGATGAACAGTAAATTCGTGAGGAGCTTGCAACAATGAGCAGAAGAGTGAGGGCAAAGTTGTGGATTGTCATGATCACGAATGGTATTGAGTGTAACCATAGATATATTTTAGTTAAACACATTTTCCGAGTCTACCGTTAGATTGCTCAGCTTTTGAAGATGATGAATGTTGATTGATCATGAGTAAAATCTTGGAATGTTGATTTCTTGCTATGATTTTTGAAATTCATTCATCTTTTTTTATGATTATATTATCTTAGAAAATTATGGGAAGTGAGTAAATGTTTCAGGTCTTTGAGCTTAATTTTGACGATTTTCCTGCGGGCGGTCAAAGGCTAAGTGTGGGGGTATTTGATATGTGCTTAATTGTTGATATTTTTAGTTATTTTCACTTAACGATTATTGATACAAAAATGATTAAAATACTCACTTTAATTCATATTTGTTTCTAGGTACAATTTGATAGCGAAGAAATTAAAATGAGTTAAAAGCATTAAAGTTGGGCCATTTTCCGAAGATTTATTGTCTACTTGCTTTTATGGGAGAAGAAGAAAAATTAAAAAACAAGAAAAATAGAGCAAGAAGAAAAGAAATTAAAAGCATCTTAATTGTCCAATCATATACGGTCTTATACAAGAAATCAATAGCAACATAGTGGGGACCCAGGAGAGTAAATTAAAACAAATCCATCCATGCACAAGGAGCAAGATGGCAGAGAGGAATTAAATCAAGGACGCTACATAGTGGGTCACGCAACAGCAAATTAAAATGGTCTCATAATTAGCAACATGGGACCCAGGAAGAAAGCTTAATAAGCGCAGACAGGCTCTAGAGGTGGTAGCAATTAAATCAACAGACAACTTAAATCAGCAATTAACTTAGCAAGGGACACGCTAGGCAACAACGTTTTAGCACAGTGAAACGTGGCGTCAATTAAAGGAAACAGGAGGCAACTAACAACGCAACAAGGGACGACACGCATTGGAGCTACGGACAACAAAAATTAAATTACCAAGAAACGTTAATAACGCAACAGGTGGACCAATGAACAATCAAGCAAGAGTAACGCATTCGGACGTTCACGGAGGAATTAACAAAGGGGGACTAGGGCACGCAGAATGAAAAACACGCAAGCCAAGACGAATAAAATCATGCAATCGGCATGACCATAGGGCTGGAGAGTTGTCGGCACAGCCAGGGGAAATAAATAAACAAGCACAAGAGCACAACAGTGGGGCGAGGGCGCTGGAGCTTGAGAGGCTGGCGGCTCGGACGTGCGTGAAGGCTGCTTGGCTCGGTGATGCTTGGAGAAACAGAAGCAGAGATGACAAGCATGAGCAGTGAATGGTGTTTAAATCCCAACATTAAATCGTCATGTCAATGAACAGTAAATTGGTGAGGAGCTTGCAACAGTAAGCAGAAGAGTGAGGGAAAACAGGGATTTTTGGTTGGAGATAAAAATAGGGGTTTAAGTAATTTATCGTAAAGGACCTATGAAAAGCTGAACATTTCGACACCGGTTCGGAGGTAAAATCGACGCCGACGACCCAGGTTAAGTATTTTTTTAATTAGTTTGTTGTTTCTTTCTCTCATTAGAAATTTATTGTGTTATCCTATTTTAATTAATTGGGTTTTTGTATGGATAATCGGATTTTCATTATTATTCGGTTATTTGTGTATGAACCTATTGGGTTTTGTGAATTGATGATTTTAATGCGTTCATTGAATTATTAATTTCAAACCCATTGCTAGAATTTCGATATAATCCGTAATTGTTATGTTGAAATTCATATGTAGACACTAATGATTCGTAATCATTAGGGATAACATGACCTAGGCTAAATGACGCATCGTATGTAGTTATTGCCTAGATTAATCGGTTTTCCTAAGTCGTAATGCTACTGCTTAATTAAATCTAGAGATCGTATCCTAGGTTGTTAGGTGGTTAGGTTTAATTAACGATCGTATCTTGATTAAACAAAATCTAAGGGAAAACTCGGGTTAATTTTTAACCCACGATTAATAATTGCTAGGAGAGGTTAAAGAACAACAAATTAATAAAATATACTTGATTAGGGTCTAGGCCGAGATTGAACCGAAGAACCGGGTCCCTACCGAATTTCTCATTTTTATTATTTTATTGCATGCTTTCTTTAATTTGTTGCTATTAGATAGTTTTATTTTATTTTCGTCTTTAAAAATCAAAAACCCCCTTTTTCGTAAACACCGGTTATTTTCATTGCATAAACTTTACACGTACTCTCTGTGGGATCGACTTAGACTCACCACTGCTACAATAGTAGTCTAGTTATTTTAATTTTGACTAGTGAAACGACGCGCGGTCAAGCCGCTATTATAGAAAAGCCCTCACTGTAATATCCAGCTAAACCCAAGAAACTCCTCACTTCTGCAATGTTTTTAGGTGCTTCCCATTTCACAACTGCTTCTATCTTTCTTGGATCCATATGCCCAAGAAACACCACTTCTTTTAGCCAAAATTCGCATTTATCGAATTTGGCATACAACTCGTTCTTCCTTAATGTCTCTAAGGCAACCCTTAAATGACTCTCATGCTCCTTGTCACTCTTAGAATAAACTAATATATCATCAATGAAGACAATGATAAATTGTTCTAAGAAGGACTTGAAGACCCTGTTCATTAAGTCCACGAAAGTTGCAAGGGCATTCGTCAATCCAAAAGGCATAACCAAAAACTCAAAGTGCCTATACCTTGTTTTAAAAGCAGTCTTCAACACATCGGACTCCTTTATCCTCAATTGGTGGTAACCCGATCTCAAGTTTATCTTAGAAAAGACTCTCACTCTTTGCAACTGATCAAACAAATCATTTATGCGTGGGAGCGGACATCTGTTCTTGATAGTGACATGGTTGAGCTTCTGGTAGTCCACACACATCCTCAATGATCCATCTTTCTTCTTCACAAAAAGGACCGGAGCTCCCCAAGGCAACGAGCTCGGCCTAATGTAACCCTTCTCCAACAAATCTTCCAGTTGCTCTTTAAGCTCCTTCAATTCCTCCAGAGCCATTCAGTAAGGAAGAATTGAGATCGGCGTAGTACTTGAAAGAAGCTCAATGGGAAACTCAATTTTCCTGGGTGGAGGTAGTCCTGGCAATTCCTCGGGAAAGACATCCGGGAATTCCCTGACTACAGGAATATTTTTTAACCTCCCTTTATCTGCCTTCGTGTCTAACACATAGGCTAAATATGCTTCACACCCCTTCTTCATCATTCTCTTTGCTGTCATAGCCGAAATAACTCGAGGTGGACTGACTTTTCTATCTCCCATAAACACCACTTTTCTCCCATTCTCTAACTTGAATTCCACTATCTTCTGCTTGCAGTCTAAGTTGGCATGATACTTTTCTAATGTATCCATACCCAAGATCACATCCAATCCCCCCATCTTCAAGGGTATCAAATCCACCACTAATTGTCCTCCACTAATCCATATCTCACAATCTTTATAAACTTGACTAATAATAATATACTGGCTGATTGGGGTACTCTCCATCAAAGGAGTATCCAATGGGCTCAAATTCCTCCTATGCACAGTTATACCCGATGAAACAAATGAATGGGTAGAACCCAGATCAATCAAAACAATTGCATCATCATTAAATAATTTAACCATACCCATCACCACTTCTGGAGCGGCCTCTGCATCCTTCCGTGTCATTGCAAATACTCTAGCTGGTGCTTGCCCCCTTGATCTTCTTAGAGGATTTACTTTCTTAGTTGCCTCAGAGCTACCCACTTCAGTTGCGGTCTTGTGCCCTACTGTCTCTGTTCTCTTAGAAGCTTGCATCTGTGATCCCTCTCTTCTAGCCGACTTTGGACACTCTCTGGCCATGTGTCCTTTCTCTCTACAATTGAAGCATGCTCCTATTAATCGATAACATTCCCCTTTGTGAAACCTTCCGCAGTGCTCACATTTAGGAATGGGTGGTTTATCCCCATCTCCCCTCCTGCTACCTCCAGCAATGAAGGCTTGATATGAGACAGTTTTCATCTATCTAGGTCTGCTTGCTCCACTGCTCTTCTCCTCAAACTGTGTAGGGAAAGTCCTGGCTGAGGAGCACCGCCTCCCCTCTTTGACTGTTCTCTGCCTTTCCCGTTCTTGTTGAAAGCACTCTTTATATTTTCAATATTTTCACCCTCAACGCTGCTTCAACCAGCTGTTGAAAGTCACAGAAGTTCTGCACTACCACTTTCTCTCTGATTGCTAAGTGCAATCCTGACTCAAACTAGCAGCACTTAACAGCCTCACTAGCATCATCTCCGCAGCATATCGAGACAACTGTGTGAACCGGCGCTCATATTCACTAATTGTCATCTCCCTCTGGGTGAGACTTAGGAATTCCCTCTGCTTCTACTGAATGTACACCTCAGACAGATATTTCTTCTTATAAGTAGCATGGAAGTCCTCCCATGCTAACACCGGTGGCTTCAACTGACTCCCCGGGACACTCCCCTACCAATACAGAGCATCCCCTTATAGTATATTCCACCTTCTCATCATCCTCACAATCCATCTAGTCTAGTATCCTTTTTGTCTTTCTCAACCATGTTTCAGCTTCCTCGGGATTAGTGGTCCCATAGAAATCCACTGCCCCGTACTTCCTTAACTTATTGAACTATCACCCTTTACACCTGAGTGAAGGCTTGAAACAATCCCGGGTCTAAGGTAGGCGCTTGCTCCTGCGGAACAGGCAACTCCTTAGTCTGTGATCGAATGGGCTCACTATTTTGCCTTAAGGAAGCCTCAGCAACTCCCGGGGCTACCGACTCATCGGTGCTCTCCTCCCTTAGTGAAGAGTCAGGTGCAATTGAACCTTGCAGAACTCCTCGTGTCCTTCTACGAGGTGGCATCTTACTCCTTTAATAGAAACACTAATGATTAGCTCACATTTAATCCTATTTCTTACATATATGCATGATATGCATGTCATTTAATGCAAATAATCAGTCCAAAATGCAAGCAATTTATCACATAACACAATACAGCATAGCACACCATATTCTAAAAGGGTTCATTGAAATAACCCTACAAGGAAACTAGCTTACGCTTTTCAGCTTCAGTTCGGATAGTTGGGCTCCCGGAACATGGTCCAATACCTTGATTGGGCTTTGGGAACAGGGTCCAATATTTCTTCTCATTTTTCTTCGCGCTTCGCCTTACTTTCTTCTTTCATTATTATTTGGTCTTCATCAAAATTATTAATCTTAAAGTCATTGACTTAACAACCATACCATACCTAAACCTTATTACAACCCTATAAAGACCTTTTGATTTTTGTTTCTAGTTTACATAAACGGTGAAGATGTGAAATATTGCAAGCATATAGTAAGAGTTCTACAATGCATTCAATTAAGAGTTTGGTGCTTTTCACCTTAAACGCTTAAGTGCATTAAGTGCAATCTTGGTGAGGGTGTAAGTGTTTATGCTTTTTATTTCAATGCAATTATTGATGTGATTATTATTAATAGTGACTTATGAAGTAAGTTTAGGATAACTTGATTCTACTTCTACATTAATGTGCTTAATATGGCATGATGATTTAAAGTGTTAATAGAAAGGTTAAGAATAATAAAGGATTAATGTTGTAAGTTTAATAATTTTGACTATGGTTTGCTTGAGGAAAAGCAAAAGATTAAGTGTGAGGATGTTTGATAGATGTTAATTTGAATAGATTTATACGCCTATATTTGATGTATTTTGCTTGACATTTTATAGACCAAAAGGAGCGAATGAACATGTTACATAAAATGAAGTTTTGAAGCAAAGTAGAGATATTTGGTCGTGTCTATGCCTGTGTTAGTTTCAGAGCAAGTGTAAAATCACAAATTTTGGAATTTCTTAGTATACATAGTCTAGTACATGATCGTGTATTAGATCATGTATAACCCCGAAACCCTAAAATTTACTATAAAAAGCATAAGCATAAACAAATAAAGGAAAGTAGACTTTTGGAGTAGATTTTAGGTGTGAGAACTTCTGACAGGCAACGACAAAGTTCCAGAGACAAGGAAATCCTGAAGAGAACATCAAATGAGATTCGTTCGAAGCCCATATCAAATCCAAGATTGCAAGAACAGTCAATAGAATAGAAGGGAGAAATAGAATTATCAACCCATTATTTTATGTTTGTTTTTTTGAATTTGTTTGAATTTGTTTTTTTATCATATATAACTAAACACTTTTTAGTGTCTAAGTATGATGAATCCTAGTTTGTGCTACAATATTTATTGATTCTTTTATTTAATGCAATTGTTTTGATTTATCTATTGTGATTAAATTATGTGTTTAATACATGTTCTAATAGATCTAGACTGTTAGTGAATGATTTGATTTCATAACATTGAGATCGAGAAATCCTTTGTATGAATAGATCTACTATAATTGAATTTTCTTCTCCTTTTCCACCAAAAGATCTTGTTAATTAAGTTGTCTAAGAAGAACAAGTGGTAGATCGGATTGGTCGAGAATATAATATCGAGAAGAGGATACAATAACTAGAAGAGGATACATCACGTAGGAGAGGATACATTGCCGAGGATAGGATAAAACAGCGAGGAGTTAAAGTTGTAGCAAAGGAGTCGATAATAATTTTCGTCTTGTGTTTATACAAATGTTTTTCCTTATACCGTATCATATATGGCTACGCATGTTGATTTGGTTATATTGCTTCCACTGTATTTTTTATTTCTAAAAAGTTTTAAAATCTACCATTTTATCCAAATCATGCATGTTTTATTTTTCTGATCCAACAACAAGAAAAATAGAAATAAAAATTAATCAAAGTTGTTTTTGTGCATGGACCATGAAAGCCCATGCAACGTGTTTTATGGAATTATATAAAGGTAAGAAGCTACTGGAATAATGAAGCAAAACGACAGTAGATGAAGGAGCACAATGCAGCGCAAAAGGAAGGAGCAATTGGGAAAAATGACACAGTGGAGGTTTTAATAAGTGAATAGTGAATTGGACTAGCTTATTAAATCGTCACGTCAAAAGCACAGTAGGGGAGTGCATGATAAGTTAGGCAGAAACAAAAGGAGGAGCAGTGAAGAGGAGCTGTAAGAGGTTTTGGTTGGTGATGCAATCATATTTTATATGTTTTTAAAACCTTATATTTAGCATCTTGCATGTGTTTTATGGATATCTATGACCTTTTCATCATTTTTTATAATTATTAGAGCTTTAGACACAAAAAATACAAAAAGTCCTTAATAGGTTGAAATTAACACTATTTTTCAGTTTTTGGAAGAGCAAATTAAATGAGGACTTGAGTCAACAAATTAAAGGGGGAGAAAAATTAAATTATCAAGCATGTTGTGTGACGCACAACAAGGGGACTAATGAAGGAGACAGCTGGAGAAACGTAACTGGCTTTATGAGCAAATGAGACACACGCAACAAATTAGCAAGACATGGCATAGAGGATTTGAAGGCTTTAATTGCCTAATCAATTAGCTTGGAAGAGAATTAAAATCAAGCAGTCACGCAATACACGTAGAGGCAAATAAACCGAAAGCAGCTAGGAGTGGGGACACGACATGAGGCTGGAGGCGTTGTTTTGAAGTCAACTAATCAAACGTTAATTTGCTAGCTTCAGACACAATGAGGAGACGGTAGCGCCAACAGCTGAAGGCAGCAAATTAAAGTCAAGTAATCAGGGAGATTTAAAGTTGAAAAGTCAAGGAGAGCTTTTAATTGTCATATCATGGGGGAGCCGACACTTGGGTTTAATTTATTATCATATAGGAACCTACAGTTGGAGCAAGGGTTTTAAAATTTAACGTGGAGCATTGGAGGGCACAGAGTAATGTGGCGTCGATAGGAACAATCATACAGTGGGGGAATTAAATGGACTAGGCAGCGATTAAAGCATGTGAGTGAAGGAAACAAAAGGAGACAGTGACGCAAATTAAATGGGCCAGCATGAAGGGATAAATTAACGCAATAAGGTGAGTGGGCTGGTGTGGAGTTAAAAGAAAGGGGCCTACTTTTATTAAATGACAAGGAACAAAAATGCTGGACCCCGTTTCCGGAGCCCAACTATACACAACAGAATCACAAACGAAGACCATTGGGCCCGAGTCCCGACTCTCCCGAGGCTACACCCGGGGTAACCCGTCAGAACAAACGAAAGAGATAGTCTGCGGAAGCATACTTATCTCACTCAAACAGACATT
>JAOQMR010000006.1:19995173-20016234 GCA_027563865.1 Erythroxylum pelleterianum | reverse complement strand
GGGCACGCCTTGTTTAAGTCGGTGAAGTCGATGCACATCCTCCACTTTCCATTCTTCTTCTTCACTAGTACGACATTTGCCAGCCATTCTGGGTACTTGACCTCCCGGATAAACCCGGCATCGATCAATCTCTCTATCTCTTTCTTGATCACTTCCTGTCTCTCCCTGGTGTGCGGCTGTTTCTTTTGTCTGATTGGTTTGTAACCTGCCCGGATACCAAGGGAATGCGACGTTACCGATCGGGAAATTCCAGGCATATCTGCTGGGACCCAAGCAAAAACCGACCTGTTTGCTACCAAACAATTCGCGATCTCTTTGGCTAGGCCGCTGTCCAGCCCGGAACCTAGGTTTGTGAACTTCGATTGATCTGCCTCATCCAATACAATCTGTTGCGTTTCCTCCACAGGATTCATCCTTTCCGTTTCTTCATCAACTCGCACGTTGAGAGAGCTCGCCAAAACTACCGCTTTGTCTAGTGCACCAATTTCTGCCAAGTAGCACTCCCTGACGATTTTCTGCTGGCCCCGTACAACACCGATTCCACGCGGGGTTGGAAACTTCATTGCTTGGTAGTACGTGGACACGACCGCCCTAAGTGCGTTTTGGGTAGCCCTTCCAATTATGACATTATACGCTCCCGCGAACTTGATGATCAAAAATTCAATATTCCTCTCCACGTGGCATGGCTCCTGCCCAAATTTTACAGTCAACAAAGCTCAGGCGAATGGATAAGCTGATACTCCCGTCACTCCCTTGATAGGTCCATCCGTTTGCAGCAACCGATCTGCTGGTATTTTCATCTGCTCAAAAGCGTCGTAATATAGTAGGTCAACTGAGCTGCCTATGTCAATCAGTACCCGCCTTAGTTCATTACCCTCGATGCTCAGAGTAGCCACCAATGCATTATCATGAGGTCGGTTTACGCCTTTTAGGTCGGATTCGTCAAACGAAATTACTACGTTGCTCTGCTTCCTTTACTTTGCAGGCAGGTTTTCGACGACCTGTCCAGCATGTCTCTTTCTTCTTTTATCGGTCGATCCTTCTACTGCGTGATCCCCGAAAATCGTATTAATCGGAAACTATTGGCGATACGGGCGGTCATTCGGGCATGAAGGTCGTGCGCGATAATCAGGATGTGCTGGTGGGAGATTGGCGGTTGACGGCAAAGCTATCTTATGCAGCGCTGGTGCCGCAACGGCGGGAATAATTGGATTAACTGCTGCCGCCTGGCTGATTTGCATGGTTCTGGACGTGGTGCCCTGATGTCGGGTCCCACGGTGGGCGCCAACTGGTTCAGCCGGATTTTGCTGATCCAGAGCATCCTTATTCTGCTCCATAATTCTGGGAATTCTCTACTGCTGTGTACCTGCAAAACAAGCAAAGAATCTCCGGGGGTTGTTTCCCGGAAGGCCCCTCTGACGCTCAAGTCAGTATTTTGAGAGAATTCAGGTTCTGAGAACCAAGAGGCAGCTGTGATTATGAGTCGTTACCTCAATCATGGGTGAATAATACCTTATATATGCTATAAGTTTCCATTAGGTTTAGGTCACTACGTGAGTCGTTGTTTTTGCATGGGAGACGACCTCTTGCTATTGGGTTGTTAGTGCCTGGGCTTGACGTTGTGCCTCGCTAGGCCGGGCCCTATCAGGCCAACCCGACCAATTTCATTTTATTATAAACTCTCATTCAAAATGATTGAATAATATTACATTTCATTTCATTTCATTAATAACTACCCAGCCAAACAAAACCTTAGTATCTTGTTCGAGACTAAGCAGCATGTTGCACCTTCAATACCATAGCACTATCCTTTTCTTCTCAGCTGGCAACACCGTGCATCTTTTTTCAGCTTCTACATGTTTTTGGTTAATTAAAATAGATTTACACTCTCTGTACTTTCTGTCCTTGTTCATTTTTTGGCTTACTGACCTAGCTGCTCGCTCTCTATTTGCGGCTATCCTTCGTGTACAAGCTTTTAGGAGAATCATTATGTAGTCTCTGCTTGTCAAATCCTATATTTAACCTTCATCCCAAGCTGCTCAAGTTGCTTCTCAACTTGCAAGTCCCTTCCATGTTTGCATGCTTGCCGCAGTTCGTTCTTGTTTGAAAGGCACATTTGAGCATCACCAAGAATCTTTATCCTGCTTACTTCATCATTGATTAGAAAAATTTTCACTGATATGGCATTAAGCCAACAAATCACACAACCTGACATGTTGGGTAGTCATGTATTGTTCTTATGATACACAAGCAGTTAATAAAATAAAATCAAGGAAGATATTAAAATATGATTGAATAAGAAATTAATAATTTACAAAAAGTAATTGTTAAAAACAAAGAATTTTAGCAAGTATCACTCTCTAAGCTCACCAAACCAAACATTTAAAGTGGCATCTCACTTTTTTTGCTCAAAAGCAATAAGTCTGGGTTGGAACAACCGAGTGAGATTGAGTCCTACTTCAAGCAAGCATTTGAGGCTCTCTTTTTTGTTTTCCTTATTTGCCCACGACTCACAAAAATTATGTTAAAAAAGCAATTATATTAGTGGAACATTTAATTAAACTTGATTCATTATTTCGTTCATGTATTTTGAGATTCATTATATTTTTTATGCATGTATTTTGCATTTACTATCTTATGTTTTCCAAGGGTTGTATTATTTCAAATAAGTGTCTTATGTACCCATAAATACCATATACTAGTTCATTTCCAAAATGTGACAAGAAATCCAAATCAAGTGAGTTATTTAGATTGTTTGAGTGTTTTCCTTTTTCTTTCTATCTCCCCCGTTGACTACATAGTGGTATTAGAGACCCTTTCAACGTACTTTGGATTTTCTCTTTAAAAAAAGAAATTTGATTTTTTTGGACCAAGCAACTGCAAGGGGCCAGTTACAGGTTTTATATATATTTAATTGTTAATTTAATCGTTTAGTATGTGTTTAGGTTAGAATTTTGTTGGTTTGTTAATTATTTGTATTTAAGTTTTTTTATGGGTTAATACAAGTCATTGAACTTAAATATTATATTTTTTAGGTACCTTGATGTGTTTGTTAGTGTTTCAGGATTAACATCGAAGAACGGAAAAGTTTTGGGGACATTCGGGTCGAAACAATGACCTACAATCGCAGCATAACAGGCCACGATCTTGACAAAAGCACCACAGTTGGCTCGTGATCGTGGCGCTCGTGATAGTGGCCTATATGCCACAATTGTGACAAAAGTCCAAGACATGGCCCACGATCGTGGCCTGCATGTCATGATTGTGACAGAAGGCTCGGATATGATCGTGGCTTGTAGGGCTACGGTCATGGCTTGCATCGGACAGACCCATAGACACTAAAAAATGTCAAATTTTGAGGGATTTTTCAATCTTTTTGGACCCCAAAAAAGCCCTAAGGTTGCTCAAAACACAAAGGATATTTAAAGAACAAGAAAAAGAGGTAGAAGAGCTTTTGAAATCAACCACCTTGAAGAAATCCTAGAGAGAATTCACCGAGAGATCGGGAAATAGAAGAAGGAAGAGAGAAGAGAACAAGAAGCTGACTCAACATACTTTTTGGATCAGGAGTTTCCCAACACGTTGCCCCGTCATCCTTTCAGATTGTATTTCCTGCTTATTTTCATTTTTATTTTTGTACAGAATAGAAAGAACAGTTTGATGATAGGATTTTTTGAATGTTAAGGATGTTCTAAATTCACCTTCGGAGTTTTATCTTTGAATTAATGAAATCTGATTGTTTATGTGTTATTGGATTTGTTGTGGTTTAAATTTGGAAGTGCATAATTTGATAATAAACTAAGAGGATAAATCGAATGAAAAATGATTAAAATAGGCTAACAAGAGTTAGGTGATTTAATAGAATAAGAATTAAATCAAATAGGTAAATTATGCGAAGAGAGATCTTTCATAGGTTTTCGGTTGTTTATTAGAAAACTTCAGAATTAATTAGGGTTTTGGATAGGTTGTTAATTAAGAGATTGCAACTTCTATAATCTGATTAGGATTTATAATTTAAGTTTAATGGTTATAACTCGAGAAATAGTAATCAACCTTAAGATAGTCTGTAACTAACAATTCAATAATTCATAATCAGTTAGGTTAGCATTAAGAATAGGTAAAATTCTCTTTCTCTCAATTGGTAATTTCCTTAGGTTGATTCTTGGAAGTGTGTTGTAACTATTGAATAATTAATATTTTGTGATTGATGCTTAGTTTGATTTGATTGATTAAATTAATTTCTCGTTTTTAGTTTCATGTAGTTTGAATTTCTGTATTATTTTTTGACCTTAGATTTTAGGATTAGATTATCCCTCCTCATAGAATCGACACCTTAGGTACTACGCTAATAGACTGTGCGCTTGTAGATTATCGACGTTATTTATTAAAACTTACATACATCAAACACCCGATCAAGTTTTTGACACCATTACCGGGGAGATTAGTTTAATTCTTTAATTTAAGGCGTTAGTTTTTAATTTTTATTTTCGGTTCTTTCTATTTCTGAATTTGTGCTCTTGCATGAACACAAGAGTCACGAGAAGTTCAAGTCGTGCAACTGAAATCTTAGAGTTAGACATCACTTGATTAGAACAATCAGTTAGGAAAGCTCAGCATGAAGAAGAAGAAGAAATTAAGAAAGCAACAATGGTCGAGGAATTTCAGCAAGATTTGGACCACGGAGCGAACTAAGGACATCAACAAAGAACCCTTATAGATTTCATGAGAACAGGGTTCAATGCGACTAACCAAGGCGTAACTAGGCCACCCATACAAGAAACCTCTTTCGAAATTAAACCAGCTCTCCTAAACATGCTTCAACAGAATGTGTAATTTTATGGACTAACAAATGAAGATCCTAATGAACATATAGTGAATTTCCTTGAAATCTGTGATACCTTCTGGTACCATCAAATATCAGAGAATGCAGTAAGAATTAGGTTTTTCCGTTTTACCTTAAGAGATAAAGCAAAGGCTTGGTACCATTCTCTAAACCCAGCCAATGTCATAACTTGGAATCAACTAGCTCGCGCCTTTTTATACAAGTATTTTCCCCTTACTAAGACCACGAAGATTATCATGGAGATTACCAACTTCTAGCGAAGTGAAGGGGAATCGATCTATGAAACGTGGGAAAGATACAAGGATTTGCAACGAAAATGCCCTCACCATAACTTACCCAAGGAATTCTTGTTGCAGACATTCTATAATGGAGTAACCCCACATACGAGAGGCATGATTAATGCAACTTTAAGAGGATCACTGATGAGAAAGGCAGTAGATGAAACAGAAGAGCTGATAGAGGAGATGGCAAGTAATAGTTGCCTATGGACGAACAAGCAAAGTAAACAAACCACTGCTTTTCGAGAACAAAAAGGAATTGTAGTTGTTGATCAAATGACGGAGATGCAGTAAAAAAATTAATAACTTAATTCAACAGCTCAATAACATGAAGGCTTTGTCCTTAGCTTCGATCAAAGTCGTGTAACTAAGGTGTGAACTCTGTGGACAGATGGACCACGATACGGTGGACTATTTCTTGATGAAGGAAAACGATCAGGAACAAGTTAATTATATGGGAGCTCAATATGGACGAAGTGGGGGAAATAATCCCTACTCTAACACATATAACCCTGGGTAGAAAATCACCCTAACTCTTCGTGGACGAATAATGCTAGAGTATAGTTCAGACCTCAAGGAAAATCAGGCTTCCAACAAGATAAACCGAGCTTAATGGAATCCAAGTTGGATAGGATTTTAGATAAAATTGGAGATATGGAGGATGCGCATAGGAGGCTTGAAGGCAAGTTAGAGTAAGTCACTAAGAACCACGCCTCTTTAATACACAATCTGAAGATCCAAGTAGCAAATTAGAAGGGATTTTCCCTCTAAGGTTGAGGACATAACGAAATATCTATAATGAGGTTCAATTAATCAAGAAGAAAGGGAAATTTTAGTAATTTTGTGCAAATTAGAAGGGATTTTGCCTCTAAGCTTCTTCTACTTTATAGAGCATCTACCTTTGGATTTAGCACATGAAGCTAAACTTGTCGGTCTAGTTCAATATCGATGGATGTATCTGTTTGAGAGGTAATTAAAAAATGATTGTAATTTAAGTAATAATATGTTTTAATAACTAAATTGTAATAACCTTATTCACTAATGTAAGTATTTGCATCACTTGAAGAAAAATGTCAAAAATAAGGCTAGAGTTGAAGATTTGATATATAATGCTTATTTAGTGAAGGAAGCTAGTACATTTTGTTCACGTTATTTTGAGTCGCATATTTACACAAGAGAAAGAAAAGTTCCTCGTAATGACTATGGTGGAGAAACAAGTAATGCTGATGGTAACTTATCCATTTTCACAAATCTTGGACAAATATATGGAAATTCAATAAAAAATGTTAACAGAGGAAGAAATTGAGGCTGCCCATAGTTACATTTTATTGAACTGCCAAGAGGTTTAACCTTTCGTATAGTAAGTTGAAATTGATTATTTAGGTTTTGAAATTTAGTGTTGTTCACAATTGAAATACATAATAATGTTTTTAGATTATACGAGGAATGGTTATGCGAGTTAATGCCAGATATAATACAGGATGATATCAATAAAGAAGTTGGATGACACTTTTCTTGATGGTTCGAAAAATATGTAAGTTTTCACTTACAATTATTGAATTGATTGAATTATAAGATTAAAGGGTTCAAATGACATTATACTGTTTAATATGATAATTTCTTTTATGTAAACCTGAAAAAATCCAATAGAGAACAAGTTCAAATGTGATCTTACGATGGGACCTTTGTGAACTATTAAATCGTATCCGGTGTATTTCGTTAATGGATACAAATATCATACAGAATATTATGGTCATAGTATGGCAATAGTAAATAGTGGAGTTTGCATACAGGGAGAATTGATGGATTACTATGGTAAAATTATTGAGATACTTGAAATTGAGTACCCTACATTGCCAATAAAGCAAAGTTTGATATTTTAGTTTGACTAGTTTATCCAACTTCAAATGTTAGTATAAAAGTGCATAGCTGATACAATCTAGTTGAAATCAACAAGCGAAGAAGATTTAGACAATTTAAACCTTTTATGTTGGCAATACAAGCGATCCAAGTGTATTATGTCCCTTTTCCTGGCATATGAAGAGATAATTCAGATTGGTTAGTCGTTTGCAAAGTTAAATCTAGAGATGCTTTTGAATCACATGGAAAAGGAGAACGGAGAATTGAAAGTGAAGTGTTTCAGGAAGATGTTTATAAAATAAATACATCTATTACATATGACAAGAATGAACCTTTGAACGATCCAAATAATGAATATGTTGAAATTTCATCTTGAGAGGATGAGGAGGGCGAGAGATTTGAAGAAGAGCCTAAGTTTGATTCTAATTCTTCAGAAAAAAGAAGATGACGATGATTTTGATTTACAATTAAGTATTAACAGAGATTAATTTGTGTTTGTAATAAAATATTATATTCAACAAATCAATTATTTCCTTTTCAATATATTGTGTGAAATATTGAATTGAAATTATTATATTTGTGGAATATTCAATCAAATATTAATTTCAGGTTAAAATATGCCACCAAAGAGAAAACATGATATGATGCGACCAAGGTTTAGACCATGATTCGGAGCCAGTTACTGTCCAGGTGAAACATTACATTCTGCAGCTGGAATCGAATCAAATGCTATACCTTTAGCTACTACACTTATAGATGAGACATCACCTTCCGTACTTGTTGCTACACCATCCATCACCCATATACAGACAAATATACCAAGGGTAAATGATGTGAATGAAAAAGGCGGCCTCCAGCTTGAAGTTGAGGGAGCTGATGGAAGAACTTACATCACAATTGTCAACAATCTGTAAGTGAAAATACATGAAACACCATATGTTTATAATTAAGTTATAGGTTTAAATTTAAAAAATGGTATAAAATTAATTGTTTTTATAAGTTGATTCCGTCTAGACTGTGTTCAAGAAACATGACATCCAAGTTCAAGGAGAAGATTGATCTTGAGAGTTATATATGAAAGAATATCTCTCAAGCGACAAAGGAATTTTAATTTCAAGAGTTTGAGGTTTAAAAAATTAATTTTTCTTTTTGATTGATTTTTATACATAAATTAGATAAATATTATTACATTATAAGTACTTATCATATGTTCTTCCTTTTGTTTGAAAAAGAATTTTTTTTAGATTCTGAATTTGACTCGGTCATTTATAAAGTATGAGAGAGACAAGCATGTACACGTTATCAAGACTTTGTTGGTGCGATACACAAGACTGGTGTACGATTGCCTTATATTTCTGAGCAAATATGGAGTCGTTGGCAGTAGTATTGGACATCACTCGAGGCAAAGTCTATTTCATAACATAATTCTACCAACAGAAGTGGAGGAGCGGGGGGAGAGAGTCTTCTTGTATATATTGGAGGATCTATTACCCACCACGAGCATGTAGAGACTTATAAGTATCTACACTTTACATTTATATTCTGATTTTTTACTTTGGTGTATTTCAATTTAATTTTATGTGTGAATTTTTGAATGAAAATATATGTATTATGAAGAATGATAATGTTATAAATGTCTAGTATTATATATGATTGTGTTGTTGAGTTATTTTCTTTGTTTAACAGGAGGTTAATATCATAAAAATAAAGAAAATTTTGCCAAATTTTTTATAAATTATAGTTTACTAATAACATTTTATTTTAATGCAGGAAAAGTCTATAGGCATGAAGTCTACACCTATTAGCTCTTTTTGCGCACACACACTAATAAGCATAATAGTGTGACCTTTGTCAACACCCGATGTAGAGAACTAAATGTTTGTGAAATTTATGCTTTAATATTAATGTTTAATAATTATCACTTACTAACATAAACATTGCCTTATGATAGGACCAAATACAGGAAAACATTCAACGATAGTCTCAACAGTCTGAAGATGTTGATGAGACTCAAACCTATCTTCTTGCAGTGGGTGGTAGGGACCGCTATGGAAGAATATTCGGCTTAGGTTCATTTCTGAACATATGTTATTCGCAATCCTCTATGTCTAGTACAACATCATCTAGTAGGCAGTCTGCACCCAATAAAGTCCATGAGCTTCGGAGCACAGTACAAATATTGGCAACTCAGTTGCAACAGTTGATGGAGCATATAGCTCAGCTCCTTAATGAGGTGGAGGAGTAGAAGTGGAGGGGTGGCACCTTATCGCAGTAATCAAAGCATCCATGATCACCAAATGAATAATAGACTTGTAGTCATTTTGTATGAATTACAAATACTTATTATTTACAAAATAATTTTTTTATTATCAATTAAGATAAATTTTACTTTATATCATCAATCGACTTTCTATTTTAACAAATTAAATATAGAAACAAATCAAAATATTATCAACAAATAACTCATAACTATTTAAATTATGCATTAACCATAAGATCATCAAATAACATTTAATGTAGAGAAATTAAAAAATAGTTTTAGTAAATTAACGACGGAAAAACAATGTTCGTCGGTAAAATCTATTTGGTTGACCGACGGATAATTAATAACCGTCATAATGTTGTCATTAACTTACCGACGGAATAACCAACTCTGTCGATAATTTTACCGACCGAAAACAACACGGAATAACTATCAGTATATTCATCGACGATTACATAAAATGTCTGGCTGTAAATTTACGAAGAACATTCTATGATTTGTTGCAAATTATTACTTACGGTTGTTTCTTTGACGCCTTTATCCGTCGGTAAATTTTGTTACTAACTAAGCTTGCCGACAGAATGTGAAGGTTTTTCATCGGTACTTTCCGTCGCTAAACTTCGTTTTTCTTGTTGTAAAGCCAAGAAATTGTTGGAAGATGATGTCAATAAACCAATTGCTAGGGGATGATCTTTGTTTGTTTCAATTTATGCCTTCAAACATGCAAGAAGTCTTCTTGGGAATCCAAATACAGGGGACTCCTTTATCTTATCTACCGAGTCTCATATCACTTGGCATCCAAAAAAAGAATTATATCTTTTTCTCTTCGATGGAATTGGCATGAAATTTATTTATCTTTTTCTCTTTATTTATTGTTTTGTCTGTAAGAAATATTAAAGTTCTAATTAAAATTTTGTATTACTTGCCATATATTATTATATTATATTACTTACTATATATTATTATTTATTATTTTTCTGTAATTAAGAATCATATATCATTTTTTTAACAAACTTCTTGTTGAGACTATTTGACAATTTTGTGACGCCATATAAAATTGTCAAATAATATAATTTAAAAGAGAAAGATAAGAAATATAAATCTATATAATATTAATTAATTGTGAGTTTATAGTTTCATAAATTACTGAAATGATTTGACATTGTTATTAGCTAAATTTATGTCTAGACTTAGAATCATTGTTAATAATTTTAAATTTAATTTTTATCAATATAATGTTAAAATGATCAAGTCAAAATTAGTTAATTCATAATTGCAAATAAGAGAGTTAGTTTGTTACTTCAGCATTTGGTAGCTCATGCATTTCGCGATGATTATTAAAATTGTCTTCAAAGGCTTACCCTTTGACAATGATATTACTAAACTATCGCGAAGAGATAGCCTTTTGCGATGATTTTGAAAAAGTGTCACCAAAGCTTACCATTTGGCCACAATGTTACTGAATCATTGCTGTAGGCTTACCACTTAATGACGATTTCAAAAATCTTCACCAAAAGCATAATTTTAGGTACGATTTTAAAATCATCTCCAATAAAAACGTAGTGAAAGGGTTATCTTCTTGTAGTGCAAGCACTTGGGATCCTACTTGGTCCTAGGTTGGGGGCGAGCCACTTTGGACAAATTTTACTCCCCTTTCTCCTCACACTACCACTGAGTGGTGAAACTCTTTTAACATCTTTCGTGGAGCTTAGAAATAATTAAATTGTCAAGCAAATAAGGAAGTAAGTTAAAAGAGATTAAAAATACACATGGGATTCTTGTGCTGATAACGTGTTTCAGGATTTCACATCTAGGACTTACCTCCAATATCACTTAATTCAAAAGGTTAAATCTTGTTGTACGAGGTAGTCTTAGCTTCCCTATTTCAAGCCTGACATAGTACTGTCATAGTAACATCTTCATCGCAATGACTTGCCTGATCATTTCAGGAGAGACCATTTTTCCAGTTATTAGTCCCATTGCTATGACATATAGTTTACGTTCTCATTCAATCCAACCCCAGCCCGTCACCACTATTCGCACCAACCTAGGCCCAGCTGCTCTTTATCAAAGACCCTAAAAATAGCCAAGGTCCTTGTTTGATAGCATTTCGAGTTTCCTTGCTTTACATTCTATCTAATGAAAGTTTCAAGACTCCAAGGTGATCTCCACATAATCTATTACTTCCCTTAGTTGCCATCTCAGTTGCTACGGGGACTTCTCAACGGTTTGTTTTACCAGATTCGAGCCTACCTTAATTATCCTAAAACTAAGAGATGCTAATGTGAAGCTGAATATTATAAAATAGCTTGTTGAATCTGATAATGAAAAGACATACTTGCTGAGTTTTGGGATATGATTTTTAGATTCTTAATTGTTCAAGAACAGTTAATAAAGTTGACGTTATCTATATAGAAGAGATAATGATCCATTAAAAGGTTGATGATTATCATATGAAAAATCACAAATTAAAAGGATTCTTTTTTGAGAAAAGTGTTCCTTAAAAAGTATTCTTTAACTGGTAAAAACGCATATGATAATGAAATGATCCTGTCTATTTATATATTAATTTACTACATTGGTCCCTATAATTCATGGAAACTTATTCTTGCACCTATCTTATGTTGTCTATTCCGAGGCCCAAACTTTCGTTTCTCCCTGTCTTATAATTCTCTGTTAAATTAGCCGAGTCTAGCTAAACGTCAACTTCAAGCTAAAGTCACATTCCACCTTTTCTCCTCTAATTTCCTTCACTGGTGAAATCTAAAATTTCTAGATGTTACTTTGATGTTTGATAAAAGTCTGAAAAAAGTTTGGTCATTCGTAATTATAATTGTTTTTCTAGAAGTCATGCGGTAGCAAGTTGGATAATTTCTCAACATGGTGCTGCTGCTGTTTTCTTTGTAATCTTAAAAAAGAACCCAGTTAGTCGATCATTTCTGAACTTGTTACCTCTCTTGCTTACGAAGAGTTTGGTGTTTAGTTACTGAAATCAAGTCCTAAGTATAAAATCCAACTAAATAAACTCGTTCAGTATAATCATATTACCATATAAATCCCTAACTAAGAATCTTCAAGTTTTGTTTCGAACTTTGAATATTTGTCCAACTGCCTTTGAGCTCTTTAACAGATTTCCAGTGTTCCAAGCTTTTGCATACAAAATTTGCGAGAAAAAGAGAGAGAAGAGAATTCATTGTTCTATGCAAACGAAATATTTAGTTGCAGAATGTTTCTCAGATTCCCTGTTTAGAACAGAACAAAGAGATCAGATACATTAGTATGTTCGAGTCTTTTTCCATATCAAAGATCAAAAACCACCGATTGGCAATTTCCATAGGCTAAACTGGAAACAGGTAGTATAGAACTCTCAACAAAGCATATATTTTAGCATCCCAAAAATTAAATGTCCAAAGAAAGAAACTCGTGGAGGAGTGAAACTAAGACAAGATTGTACGAACTCATAAAATATTTGCCAACTACAAACTATTTATTGCAGTAATTCAATCATCTAAAACTACAGCATAATAGAGTGGTTATTTACAAAACATGATAGAGGGGGATCAAAACCGAATGTACTCGTAAAGCCCAACTACTAATAAAATCGTAATATATACCATAAGTACCCAAAAGGCTATAAAACTACCATCTTCCTCGCTTCTAAGAGTCGGCAACGGAGATGGGTCTGCCGGTTAATCCAAGAGGAGAGCGAGAGAGTTGACGGCCGCTGAGAACTGGTCGGAGCTGAGGCTGTCCCAGATACCAATCCATGATCTTAAAGTTTGATTCTTGCTTTATCTTCATTACTTGACTGTGAACTGGAGGATTGGTGTTGTTGCTGCTGTTGCTTGTACTCTGCTCCATCTTTGAAGATTGAACAAGAAGATCCAGTCAAACCTGTGGAGAAGTATTAGATATGTCTGTGCGGTTTCTTGTTTCTGACGAGAAGCGAGTAATATATACGTAGAGAAGATTGATAGATAAGAATCAGCAAATAGGTATAAAGTTAGTAAAAGAAAGCAATCATAAAGTTGAAACGTAAAACTGGAGCGAAGCTAATCCAAGAGATGAAGTTTGATAAGAAAGATTTCACGAAGTTTCGGTGGCTTGGCTTTAAAAGACGTCTGCTTTGAACTTTGACTACTTTAGAGGATATTCTATTTCCTAATTACCGTTTGGATATAATTAAGATGTGAACTTCCCAACCGCTTGGTTACACTTTCTTTTGTCACGTTTGTTGGACATAACTGTCAAACGTTTCACGCCTAAAATAAGAGTTTATCTTCTCTGTTTAATATTATGGTGTCTTATTATATCTAATAAATTTCAATCATTTATTTATATGGATCCCGCATAAAACTCGTGTGAGTCTTGTAAAATAAATAGTTGAGATTTCATAAGACAGAATAAGACAAAGTAATATTGAACAAAAAAATCTACAATCTAAAATAAGAGCACCCTTAAAATCTAACACCACCATGTAAGTACGAGAATGGATTAGGTCTGGTTCTTATTGAGCCTGCTGTCAGCTGCAGCTATAATTATCTGTCCAATATTACGCTGATCAAGGTACAGTCTACTACTAAACTTGATCGGTTTTGGGATTCGACCAAAACAAACAGTATTGCTTTTGATAATTCGGTCAAACTATGTTGTCTTAAGGGGACGGGTTTTGGTCGCTGTGTTGGCTTCAAATCGTCTGTCGGAGTTCAAATTTAGTTTAAATTTTGATTAAATTAAATGTACTTTAGTTCGAACCGAAATTGCCGTTCCTACTCTTAATGGAATTAATAAAGCCTTAGCTATATAGAACATATTATTAGGGTATCACTTGAGTTAAATTTCACTATATTGTAAAAATGAAATATACTCATCGTTTCAAGAGTAAAAAATCAATCTATCATATAATTTTACTAAATTTACTAAATTTTTATTAATAAAAATTTCATGAAAATTCTTATATTTATCTAAAATTCTTTCTTACTCCTCTCATTTATTTTTGCTAAAAATAAAGCATGCTCAAAGCGAACTTTCTCCATTTAAACAACCACATCTAACGAGATAATTAGGAATTAATGAACTGTAAGGGTGATATGTGTCAAACATATTGATCAATTTATTTATTTTATTAATTTACCATATTTATACATCTTATTAAAATATAATAACATATAATATATAATATTAATTTATTTCATTAATAATAAATAATTTATTTTACTTATTAATTTTTAATAATATATTTTTTAGTTTAATATGATAATAAATTAAGTTTTTCATTAAAATTTTATTTATTATGTGATAATATTAACAAATAATATAAAAATGTATTATCAAATGTCAATAATCGGTAAGCAACTAGGGAGGAATATGAAAGATATGTTAATTATATGAAAGTAAAAGACAAAAAAGGATGGAGATGACATCGTAAACTTGAAAAATATTTCACAATATTATGTAAGTATGCCATAAGATGTTGGTTTATACTTGTAGTTTATTGACAAAATAATTTAAAAGCATTTTTTATCTTATACATGCTCATATATATAAAGTCCAAGAAATAAATATACATTGCAAATGAAATTATGATGAGATTATAATTATGAGATTAATATTGCATTTCTTTATTATCTCTAAATTGTTCTTAATCATTGTTATATTAAGAGTGAACATTTATAAATTGTAAAAAGACTAGTATACGTTATGTTTTTTCTTATAATGGAAGTTGTCGATCTTATAGGCTAAAGTTGGAAATATTTAAACAAACATGTGGGTACTTGTTAGAGAATAAGTTTACTGAAAACCATTTGGAATATTACTTGTATGTCAATGAAAATTCTCATTGTGATAATTATGTAAGTGATCATTTAATTTGAGATCCTGAGAGTTATCTTGTATAGGGATTGCTATATTTTTATACTACTTATGATATGTTCTAGTTGAGGATAGCTCAGTAGGTAGTCATTAAATGTAGCATGAACTATATAGAGATAGGAGAGTGATCAAGACAGGATTCATTAAATGTAGCATGAACTATATAGAGATAGGAGAGTGATCAAGACAGGATTCATCACCCTAAAGTAATTAGGGAAAATGTTTCATTGTTCTTTATTAGTATTGAATCTAGAAATCCTTGGCCAAGATGAAATGACATTTTGTAAACAGTTTACAAATGTTATTAATTGAATCAATAACTAATGGTAAATAACTAATATGATTGGACTCAAAATAGAATAGATATTAATTACATGCTCTATGCTTTGTTTTATGCCTAAATTTTTAATAAGTTTATCTTATATTTTTGAGTACTTAAGTAGATGTTGCCTTGGGATAAGCTTTTCCAAGAATTAAAGGAGTTTACAAATGAAATATGAAGTAAACAATAATTTTGGCTACACAAATTGTCAGACAATTGTGTGCTAGCCTGCGTTCCTTTTAGATAACTTAAGGATGAATATACAATATGATAAATGGGTTAAAAGGAGGTCATATGGCAAGAGAAAGTTTTAAAAAGATACGTGGTTGTCTCAACCTATCTACCCCTTAGAGAAAAGTTACAAAAAGATCCATAGTTAAATATATATGTCTATCTTCACAAAGTTACAAAAAGGTGCACGACCTAGGATTCGAGCATGTCAAAGCTTATGTCTCTCTATTCAATTACATTTGCAAGGGTACTTGAGCATAGCCCTTTAAATTGGTCATTGATTTCTTATCCAAACTCTGATTAAGATGATTGAAGTAACTTCAAAAATCTTGAAAGGAGATCTAAAACTTTTATTTTTTGAGATAAAAAAGAGATACACAACCTAAAACATGGTTATATCCTAGGTCATATTACTAAATAAACAACTTATAAATAGTTATGGAAACCTTAATTTTAATAATCATTTTCATATTGTTTCATTTTAAACTTAGAGTTAGTCACCAAGGGAGAGAAAACATCTATAGAAGCATGAAGCAGTTGTTTTCAAGGGAAAAGAAGATTAAAATCATCCCAACAATTGAGATCTCACATTGGAATATTGAGATCAAATTTAGAACTCTTTCTACTTTTATTTCTTTTTTATTTGTTATATTTTTTGGTTTAAACATTATTATTAGCAAGTTTCTTTTATACATTTAGATAGGAACCCTAGTATTTTCTTCATATGGTTGACTTAATTTTATTTATAATGCGACATTTTATTTATGAGAAATATTTTTAAGTATTTTTAATGATTAATTATGTCAATGATTATATCAATTACTAATTTGCATATGGATGATTCAAGTGAACTTACATATGAGTGGACCATGACTTAGATATTAGGAGTTGAATAAAGTACTAAAGATATGGGTTAGATATATCCTCAAGTATTATGGTCAATTTTTTTAGTAAATTTCATGAACCTTAATGTGTTCTTTAGTATTTTAATCGAATAGAGATATTGGTTAATCAACTTGAGAATAGTTAGTTATAACTCAAGAGAGAGCAATTTCATAATCTAAAAAAGATATTCGTTGGTCCAAATTAAAACCCTCTTAATAAATTGAATCATAAATAAATTAATGATATTGGGAGAAGTTCTTATCTAAATAACATTCGTATCTTTTTTTTCTTTTGATTACTTGCTTCATTTTATCTCTAATAGTTGCTAGTTTATTTTTAGATTTGGATTTCATTAATAACCCGATTAAATTTTATTTAATTGAATAGATAATGGTAGGAGTATTTACTAAATTCCTACCACTTTTTACCACTTTAACCCAATATTTTCCCCTTTTGAGCTCATTGAGGTGCTTGAAGAGTTACTCTGAAATAACCTCCTTCTCAGCCTTAAGGTCTTTGTAGGACTTTTAGGTTACACCCTCAACATCCTCTTTCTCCGTTGATGTTTTTCCCAACTCTATGTACATCTTTTTGTAGCCCATAAATGTTGAAAAGATATATTGGAAAAGGAAAACATAAATGTTAGGCCTGAAAAGAGGAAGGGAAAGTTTCAATAAACCAATTAAACTCACCTTAGCCAGGTGCCTTTCTTAAAATATATAGATGAAGTCTATATCCTACTCCTCCAAGTTAGACTTATTCTTGAGTGTCACCACCCCTCAAAACATCTCAATACCATCTCAACATTATCTAAGACTATATCACTCTTCCTTGTATTGAATTGTGAAAGAAATAATTATTCTCTTCATGAGACATATAAGGAGTATAAATAACAATAATATTCTTAGTGGTTAGAAAGAAGCAACTTGGAGATGAAAAAGAGGAAGGAGTGGGCTTGATGATGTTGACTTTATCATTATGAATCACATTTTTGTTCTTCTTATTCTTGCCCGAGGATGAGCCTAACACGCCTTTATCCTCGATCATCTATTTCCTTGCAAGCATCTTATTCATATTCATACTTGTCATTAAAATAACAAAGTTATTAATAAGAAATTTAGTATTTGAAAACAGAAGCACAGTAGGAAAAAAGAAACCAATAAGGATATCTTCTTTACACGATATTTTAATTGGATTAGGCTTGATTTAGATAAGAGTATCTATTAAAATAGAAGAGAGTAACTGTAAGGCCCCAGATTACAGCCTAGTAGAAATATTATATGTCTATGAAGGTGTTTGTGATATGATTCAAAATTGCATATGTCTTGAATCTATGGTCAATCAAACCATAATTAGTAACTTGGAATTAATTGTTATCATTAGAAAATTGATATATTAAATTTATATTTGGACTAAGAAAATTGTCAAGTGACAAGACAAGTTAGTACATAGAAATTAGGGTGACTAAGCCTATACATTTAGTGACATTTGTCATAAGTAAATAAGGGACAAATGGCAGTATAGTTGAATGATAATTGGCATCGTTGATTAAGTGACAAGTGGCCTAATAGAATTAATATATTTGGTGGCTTATATGGTGGACAAATGGGACACATGCAATGGTGTCAAATGCCATGTTGTGACAGTGACACCTAGCCACTTAGGTTTTAAGCTCGAAAAAAGTTTTTGTAGCCCTCATTTTTTCTTCTGTTCACCGAAATCATCCCCTCTTCTTGCTCTGAATTTTATTTCAATTTTGATGTACTATCACACTAAAATTCTTGCCATATGCTGCATCAAGAAACTACCTCAAGCTATCTTCTATGCTGTTGTCTTTTGAGTATTAAGATCATCCTACACATACCTAGATTTTGGAAGTGTATTGGTGCATGAAAGGTTGGTTTGGTTGGTTCTTTGAAGAAGGAACTTGAAGTTAATTATGTAAGGGAATTCTAACTTGATGGCATGTTGTAACATGAATTCTATGTTACTTGAAATTGAATGGAATATGTGTGGAATTGATGATATAATAAGATTTAGAACATGATTCTTGTTTGATGGATTTTGCTATGAATTTTATTGATCGAAAGACAATGGCTTATGAGTTGCCAAATGAGTGATTTTGAGTTGAATTTGGATATGAAATTAATGAGGAGTTGGCATGTAATTGAGGTTTACTTGAAGCATGAATTAGGGATTGTCATATTGGAGTTTTGAAATTTAGAAGGAGATGTTTGAATCCGGAATTCACAGGAAAATGGGTAGTCCATGATTGTGGCACTCATCCCATGATCGTGGGTAGGTGCATTACCTTCTGTCACAATCGTGAGAATGTACCCCGCAATCGTGGGCAAAGCCTTAACATGGTAATTTTTTTTAATGTAATAGTTGAACCATAGTAGGATAATGTACCTTACATTGGTATAATTTAAGTTAATTAGGGTTTATAATGAACCTAGTTTGAGATTAGATTAATTGGTTAAAAGGTTGAATAGGTTTTGAATTTTCAACTGAGGTAATAACTTATGGAAGGTGTTATTTTGATAACAAGTATCTAATTTGGAACTTATAAGTTATTAAAGAAATGAAGTATACTTATGAACACAAATATGATTTAAATGATATAAGTGATGTGTTAGTTATGAATGTTTGTGAATTGGGAACTTGGGTGAGTGCATGTAAAATGTAATTATTTAATGTATCCAATGGTGCATCATTGCAAATGCTTATGTTTATAAGGTATGTTGAGTTGATCAAACATGAATGAATATGCTTAAGTTGAGCAAAATGGAATAAAGTCATATATTTTAAAATATAACTTTTACATGAGGATTTTGAAATGTAAATGTTTTGTTTTAAAACTGCTAAATCCTAGTTATGAGTAAATAGACATGGCTAGAAGGGTTTGCAACTACTCCTGTAATTTGACACTAAGGCGTCCCCTGATTATTGGCACTACAGTTTCCCTTGATTATCGACATTACAGTGTCCCCTAATTTTAAGACATAAGTCTCTTCTGTTCTGTGATACCAATCATAGGTATCTTCTTTTCTAGTCTCATTACCCACTTCTATAAAAAAAAGAATAGCAGGCTAATCTATTTGTGTTCTGATATATGATTCACTCTGATGCAAGCTAAATTCTGTTCTGACACAAATAAGTCTAATATGATACAAGTTATGTTCTATTTTGACACAGTGATATCCTGTTATGAGATTTTAAGTTCTATTCTAAAGTAATGATATTCTGCTCCAATACTCACATGTTTTGTTTTGACACAAGAATATCATGTTCTGATGTATTATAATATGTTCTAATACAAATAATGTTTGGATTATTTTTTTAAATTGAGAAATTAAATATTGGTTTTTATGTGACATTTCAGTACATATGAATGCTAGACGACTGTTAAAGCAGTCTCCATTTGATATCTTGTTTAGTTATTCCCCACTAAGTTTTATGCTTAGCATGGTGGTTTGCCTCCATGTAGGTTTTGATAAGAAAGTTTAAAGACGGGGATAAAGACAACCGCAGTGGCAAAAAAGAATGTGTTTTGTTTTGGAAATGTTTAGTTCATTTTTGGGTACTCATTATGATGAGAACTTTTTTATCTTGTGTATATAGTTTGTAATAACTATAATACAGGTTAGATCTGAATTTTAAGGCATGTATTTTGATATATATATATGTATGTACAATGTGTATAAGGTTAATTGTTGTCAAGAACAAATGATATGTAGTAGATGTTTGCATGAGTTTCTTGAGAAACTTAGAATTTTATGGATTGTTTAGTTCTATTTTGTGTGGCACCTGTATATCCTCTTAGGGGGGTATATGGGTGTTACAGTAAGTGAGAATACTAATTCTGGCTAAGGAATTTCAAGGTTGTTCTTATCTCATTTTACAGAAAAATGAATTTGTTCTAGCTATGTAACCATTTGTGAATTATTTACAATTGACATGCACTATTTGTGCGTAAGGTATACCATTCGCTTTAGGTCTCGACAAGTCTACATTAATACTCGAACTATAATAACTTATGCTTAAAGTAACCTCTTGAATGTTTCATATGACTGTGAATCCAACTAGTAGGCTCAAGGCATCCTAATGGAGTTGGTTGAAACTTAGGCTATTGTATTAATAATTTATAGGATTATTGGATGAATAGGAAACTAAAGCTCACTCTTAAAAGAATTGTAATAAATCTCATCTCACCAAGTCTAGGGTAACATATATTATCATCTTTGTCTAGTTATTGTTACTATAAGTCGACTTGTATGTGATGTAAGGCGACTTATCTTGTCACGCTACCTATAAGGCGACTTGTCTAGTGCGATAAGTCGACTTATGTACGTATTGTGACATTGTTAGAGTAGTGCCCTAAAGGCAATCCCTTGTACAAAGTTGTGTACAATCTTTATGAATAATAAAGAAAGGCATGTTTCATTTATTTGATGTTCATTTTATTATGAATTGATTGGATCTTAAATCAAATTAATGAAGTCCAT
>JAOQMR010000006.1:19975849-19988926 GCA_027563865.1 Erythroxylum pelleterianum | reverse complement strand
ACTTAGACGATCATACCAAGCTCTAGGAGCTTGCTTCAGTCCATACAAAGCTTTGTGAAGTCTATAGACATGATCAGAAAGCTTACTATCCTCAAAACCAGGAGGCTGCTTAACATATATCTCTTCATCTATAAAACCATTCAAAAAAGGCACTCTTCACGTCCATCTGAAATAGCTTTATATCATGACACACCGCATATGCCAGCAATATCTGAATGACTTCAAGTCTTGCTACTGAAGCATATGTCTCATTGTAGTCTATTCCTTCCTGTTGGTTATAGCTTTGTGCTACCAACCTCTCCTTGTTTCGACTAACTTTTCCAGATTCATCTAGTTTATTCTTAAAAACCCATCTCGTTCCTATAAAGAAAAAAGTTGTAACAACTAAGAGAATAGGATGCACATAGCAAGAGTAAAAAACCATATCATGGCCAGCAATTCAAAATAGACTAAATATAACAAACAAAATATCGTATTTGCAAATGGACAGAACATGCCCATTGTGCCAGATCCATGTGGAAACAAGAGATCATCTCTTCTTCATATGTCCTTACAGTAGCTACGTATGGGGGTTTATATCAAGCAGATACCTAAGACTAAATCTTGGGAATACAATCACAGAGATATTACAAATGTTGGCTAATCACTAAAACCCTAGGAACCCAGATATACAGATCCATGTCCTATCCTTAGGGCTTTGTATATACAGGGTGTGGAAGCAAAGGAACCTTAGACGATTTGGTGGTATCAAATCACCCAAAGAGGTTCTTGCATCTGAAATAAGTCAAGAATACATCCTTCTGAAACATCTTAACTAAGCATGTAACAAAAATATCCGAGCTTCTCTGAATGTGTAAGAGGCTAAGCGATTCAACACAAGAGCATGCAAGGAAAACAAGGGGTAGGAACAGAAGTAAAGTAAGAGGAAGAGAAAATTGTTTCAGCGAGAATCTAGTGTAGAAAGTAAATACATATTAAGAAGAAAAAAGAAGAAACTCAACGGACCAATTTATGTTGTCAACAACTGGGTTGCTTTTGACTGCTGGCCTATTAATTTCAATTTTACTTCTATTTTTAATTGTTTTAAATCAATTTGATACAATAAATAATCTGTTATCCTGAATTCATTTATGTTCATTTATTTTGATTGTAGGTCAATAGTTTTAGGTTTTTGTCATAATTACAGTTTTATTATATTAATTTTAATTTATTAGACATATTTTTTTTTCTAAGATTACTTTTATATTTAAATAGTGGGAGTTGAATCTAAAAATCGAGAAAAGGGAGTTATGGTCTAAATGGTATAAAATAATAAATCAAGGGTTTTTTAAAATACTAAATAATAAAAAGAGGTAGTTTGTAAAAAAAAAGTTAGGAGATTTAGTGATGTCCAACAGTTTCAAAGAAGATAGTCATACATAAAAGAGAGGGAAAAAAAGATGAATAGCAAAGTAAAGAGGGAAAAATAAGAAAAAAGTTGTAACAACTAAGAGAATAGGATGCTCATAGTAAGAGTAAAAAAACCATATCATGGCCAGCAATCCAAAATAGACTAAATATAACATACAAAATATCGTATTTGCAAATGGACAGAACATGCCCATTGTGCCACATCCACGTGAAAGCAAGAGATCATCTCTTCTTCACATATCCTTACAGTAGCTACGTATGGGGGTCTATATCAAGCAAATACATAAGACTAAATCCTGGGAATACAATCACAGAGATATTACAAAAGTTGGCTAATCACTAAAACCCTAGGAACCCGGATATACAGATCCATGTCCTATCTTTAGGGCTTTGTACATACAGGATGTGGAAGCAAAGGAACTTTAGACGATTTGGTGGTATCAAATCACCCAAAGAGGTTCTTGCATCCAAAATAAGTCAAGAAAACACATCCTTCTGAAACATCTTAACTAAGCATGTAACAAAAATATCCGAGCTTCTTTGAATGTGTAAGAGACTAAGCGATTCAATACAAGAGCATGCAATGAAAACAAGGGGTAGGAACAGAAGGAAAGCAAGAGGAAGAGAAAATTGTTTCAGCGAGAATCTAGTGTAGAAAGTAAATACATATTGAGAAGAAAAAAGAAGAAACCTGATCAATGACGCTTCTCCATTCCCCTAGAGGAAGGTGATATCTAGCGACAGAGAGAATCTCACCATTAAATTTGACCTGAGGAAAGATGAAAGTGATAAGATGAAAAAGAAGCAAGGAAAGATGAACCAAACAGAACTGTCTCGCTTATGAGTGCTGGCTGTGAAGATGACGGGTAGCGAGAAATACAGGTGGTGGAAATTTACTTCTTTAATCCAAAACGTTCATCAATCTTGAAATGTTGACGTGATGTTAATGTAGGGCCTTAGAAGTGAAGTCGTTTTGATAAGCATGATGTTAGTAGTCGTTGGTTGTTTTGACAAGGGAGTCTATAACTCTGAAACATGTATTACTATATTTGGAATCATTTTCAATATATATACTCAATTAAATTTTTTTCAAAAAAGAGTAAAAAACCAGGAAAAAGGAAAAAAAAACAACCAGAAACAACTATGGGAACACATGAAAGAATACAAGAAAATAAAAAAGAAAAAAAGTTAGAGAAATGGTCATTTAAGAGAGAGGAAGCATCCCAATGAATATTTATCGTTTTTTATCTTTCAATCATCATCTCTCTTTCATAACTAAAAGATAAAATAACATAAAATTAAAGCTTTCCTATTATTTCTAGTTGGGAAAAAACAATCGAAAGATTGTGCTTCTTTTCTTCGGTTATTTTCTTTTCTTCATTTTAAAATTCACCTTTAGCCAAAGACTAGTTTTCTTATCTCTTTTTCTTTGATTTTTCTAATTTGTTATTATTGTTACTTCTTTGGATACTTTTGCAATTAAATGTTACTTACTACATCATTGTGTTGGGTCTTCTTGACATGTTACCTTCCAATGATTTGAATTAACTTTTCTAATTGTTGTTATTGTTTTTGATAGTTTCTTTTGCTTTAACTTTGATTATGTATCATTATAAAAGTTAAGTCAAATTGAATGTGTTTTTATATTGATTGAAGATTATTTATGTCTCAATGTTTTATTACCTACTATTATTTTTAATACATTTTAACATAGTTTATGTTTGCATAAGGTTTAAAACAAAAATTGAAGGAGAAATTATAGGAAAATATAAATTAGCATAATTACTAATTATTTGTAACAATTTTACCCTCAAAATACATTAATTCAAGACTAGCACTCAAGAATTAAATTAAGCACAAAATATGAAAATAAGAGCCAAGAAATATAATAAAAACCGTGAAATTGTCTCCAATTGTTATAGAAAACTTAGGTTCAATTAGGATACTATCACAACTTGATCATTGTTTGTTTTTATCTTTCTATTTTTTCAATTCCAAAAAATAAAAAATTTACACATTTTTCTTACAATTCCATTTAATTTTGTTAAGGTTTCCAAAGACTAAAACTCCCTCCTTACTAATTTAGCTTACATTTCATGACATATAGGTTAGCTTAGGTCCATTTGTTTAGGTTCTGATTAAGTGAGACGACCCGAGATTGCATCTTATATTGCAATCCTTGGATTATATTTTTGATTTGACCTCTAATAGAAAGAACAAAAGGTCATCAAAATGGCGTCGCTGCCGTGGAACCAAGAAATTGGTTCTCTAGGTTAGCTTTTGTCATTTTGCTTCTAAGTAAGATTAGGAGCCTTTTCTTTAGATTGCATTTTAGATAGTTTAGTTTCATACTTGTCAATAGTATAGGATTTCATTTTCTTTGCATAGCATCAAAATTTTGAAAATATAAAATAAACAGATACTGAACATTTGCACTTTTCATACTTAGCATTTTTGCACCACATAGTTTTGAATATTTCCTTTGATTGCTTTTTGATCCATACATACATACTTTACTTGCATATATACTTTCACACACTTACACACTTGCATCTATCATATCTTGTCTTTTTATTTGACTTTGAGTGCTTGCAAGTAAATTTTGTTATCTTATTTTCATTTGAATTGTTCCCGTGCATACCCCAGAAAACCAAACTTCTACCTTTCTACCCCGAAATTGAGAGACTGTTGAGAAAGATTAAAAAGGAGAGGAGAGAAAAAGAGAGAAGCAAGGTAGTTGTTGAAGAGGAGTCTAGTCAGCCAAATGGTGAGAGCGACTCATCAGAAGGAGTGATATTGGCCGAAAACCCAACTTTTCTACAAAAAGCTAACCTTAATGTTAATCGACGTAGGAATGGAGATAATGGAGGCAATGGGGAGCAAGAGCGAGTGGGTGAGAATAATGGAAATCATAGAAGGAGGACTATTAGGGAAGCCACTACTTCTGATGTTAATTATGATCCTTTTACTACTTCTTGTCCTAATTTTGATGTGAATTTTGAAGTTAAAGGATTGCTCATTAACTCTCTTCCTAAATTTCATGGCTTAGCAAGAGAAGATCCCTACATCCATTTGAAATCTTTGTCCGTGATTTGTCAGAGTATGAAACCGATGGTAGCTTCGCTTGATCAAGTACTATGGAAAGTTTTTCACCAATCATTAGAGGGAAAAGCAAGGGAGTAGTATATGAGCCTCCCAAGGCATGTGGCGAATGCCTACTATAGTTGGGCCAATATGTGAAAGGCATTCTTGGAGAAATATTTTCCTACCTCCAGAACTTCATCAATGAGGAAGAAGATCTATTCGGCACGTCAAGATTATGATGAATCACTCTATGACTTTTGGAACTATTTTCAAGATCTGTTGTCTAGATGCCCCCACTATCAGATAACTGATGAGCAGTTAGTGCAGTATTTTTATGATGGGCTAAAAAGTCAAGATAAAGGTATGTTGGATGCGGCATCGGGACGTTCTTTAATTGACCTTACGGCTACGGAGGCATGGGATCTGATCAAGAAGATGGCTTTAAATCATCAATAGTACAGTGTGAGAGATACCAGAGGTGTATATGAGTTGGGAGCTTCAACAACCCAATCCAGAAGAATAGAAAGTTTAGAATATAAAGTTGACTCTTTGGAGAATAAAGTGACTTCAAAGTTGTCCTTCATCACTCTAGAAATAAAAAACATGAGTGTGCATCGCCCAACATCTTCTATGGATCTTACTGCACCCATTTGTGATACTTGTGGGTTAGTAATACACATATCTAGTATCTGCCCTGGTCATTATGAAGAAGTGTCTGCAGTGTATCAAGGTCAGATCAATCAGAAATGGGACCCCTATTTTAACACCTATAACGAGGGATGGAAAGCAAATCCTAGATTCAGTTGGAGAAATGAAGAAGGAAGAGGCCCGAATAGATTTCAACAAGGAGGAGGAGTTGGTACTCCCACAAACTAGTTCCACAACCAACAGCAAGCCCGACCTATCCCACCAAAGGAGGACACTAACCAACTTCTTCATTATATGATGGCACTGATTAAGGAGGAAAGGACTTCGAACAACAACCAGTTCAATGCAATAGCCTCTCTTATTCAATAGTATTCTTCTAAAAACAATGCTCAGTTCATGTTCTAAAAAAGAGAATGGATCAATGGGAGACGAAGGCTGAGAATATCAACACCTATGTCACTCAATTATCCAACAGCATGAGTGAGAACCAAGTAAGAAGCAGTGGAACTATCCCCTCCAATACTGTTATGAACCTCAAGAGTTTAAATGCTATAACCCTCCAAAATGGGAAACAAGTGAGGTTCAGAAATCAAGATGAGGGAGAAGATGAAGAGGAGATTGAGAGTAGAGAATTGCCTTCAAAAAATGAAAGAGTCAAGAAGTCCGAAAGTTCCAAGAACTTTTGACTGAAAAGAGTCAAAACAATTAAAGAGCAAGGAAGTGAATTCTGAAACCAACCCAAAATCAAGCAAATAAGGAGCACATGAAGCAAACGACAAGGAGGTAAACCTGAAAGACCTTCCTTTTCCTAATTTGTATTTGCTTAGCAAGAGAATGATGGATATTAAACATGAGAAAGATGTCACTGGTTTGTTTGGGAAAGTAGAAGTCAACATCCCATTTCTTGACCTTGTGAAAAGGGTTCTTGCATATGCTAAATATCTTAAAGACCTATGCACCAACAAAAGGAAGTTCAGGCTGAATGAAAAAGTGCAAGTTCAAATGTGTCTGCATTGTTCAAACCCCAAATCCCAGTAAAATGCCAAGACCCTGGATCTTTTACCATCCCGTGCAGCATAGGAAAAGTTACTATAGGAGGAGCCTTGTTAGATCTAGGGGCAGCCATTAATGTGATGCCTAAGTCTATCTGCACATCACTGGGAGTCAAGAGTCTAAAGCCTACATCTGTAGTTTTGCAATTAGCTGATAGGTCTCTTACGCATCCAGTAGGCATCATAGAGGACATTTTGGTCCAAGTAAAGGGTTTGATCTTTCCAGCTGACTTTTATGTTCTTGACATGTATTTTGAAGTTGTGTAAGATACTACATTGATTCTTGGTAGACCTTTCTTAAGGACTGCTAGTACTATGATTAACATGAAAGAAGGTACCATCACCATGGAGGTAGGAGATCAACAAGTGTGTCTTAACATGTAAGAAGTGATGAAACATCCCCATGATGATTATTCTCTTTTAGGAGTCAACATGCTTGATATTGTTATTGTTGATGCATGCTCTGATTTTGAACTCCAAAATGTTTACTCTAACTCTGCACTGTACTCATTGAACTCTCCGATTGTCACTGATGACCCTTTGGGAGAAAGGTTTTAAGTTAATGTTTTAGGTGGATCTGGAATTGTTGATGCTAACACCGATGTGGCAAGGGGTGAAATTGTCGCACCACAGCATGGCTATCCGTCAAAGGTTCACCAAAAGAATGAGAAGCCTCCATAATCATCAGGTTGTTCCTCTCCTTCACTTGTTTACTTACTTTTGCTCTGTGACTGAGAATGACATTGTGGATTAGTTTGTTGAATAAGTGTGGGGGAGAAACCAAGTCAGTAGGACAATAGTTTAACTTTTAGTTTAAGCAATTTTTCAATTCAATAATTCCAATGCTTGTTTTGTCTCCTATTTTATGTTTGTTGTGCTTTTCGGCCTTATGCATTATACATCTTCAAGTTTGAGGAATTGATGTGATCGATTGTGTTTCGCTTGTTTCATTATTGAGGCCAATTCTATGTTCAAGTGTGGGGGAGGTTATTCCATTTTGGCAATTTTGATTTATGCACCCTTTTTGGCCATTTAATCACTTGTGCAAGTTATTTGTGTGTCATATGCAAATTTTTAAACTTGGTAATTGAGCTGAATTGCATTTTTCAAGTGTTTATGTAATTTTTCGCCGCGGTGATGCTACGAATTTGAGGTTCGCCACGGCGATGCTATCCTTCATAAAAAAATTGTTTTTAATTCTCTCATTTCAATATTTCTTCCAAATTAGATTCTTTTCACTTCTATGTCTTGAGGATTTTACAAATTTCAAAGTTGTCCATATGTTTTTGAAAACACCATCTATTTTTTTAAATATAGTTGGTTTTGGCTAATTTCATTTTCAATGTTTTCAACAAGAAGTAAGTGAGGGTATGCCGAAAAAGTAGCACTTTGCGTTCTTAAACCTTGAGATTGCTTAATTGAGATACTAACCTTGTTAGAAGGATATTTGGGCCTGAATTATTTCATTTTTGTGTATATCTACTTAATTTCGTATCTCTCTAGAACTTGTTTTAATTCGTGATCAAAGCTTGATGAACTAAAATTTTATGACAGAGACATTCCTTTCCAAACCCTACTTACCCAAACACAAACCCCAAACACTTAACCTTTGCTAGCCCCTTTGAGCCTTCTTTTGAGTGTATGCATATTTCACAATCAATATGATTATCTCATCACTAGTTAAAGTTGAAAAAAAAGTCTTGAATTAATGTAGTTTGAGGGTAAAATTGCCATAAGTAATTAGTAATTGCACTAAATTAATTTTCTTAGAACAATTGATACTGCAAACTGCTTTTTTTCATTGTAGGAGATTCAAGAAGTAGAGCCAAGGAGTGAAGAACAAGAGCATAAGTCAACAAGTCAACGGGGTGCAATAGGCAGTTTGCCGCGATGACGTTGATGTTTCACCACGGCAAAATCTGAATATCTACTGAAGAGACCTTTCGGGAAAAGTTCACTGCGGTGAAGATAATGTTCACGCTGCGGCGAAAGTTGAAGTTAACTGAATAAATCCTTCGGAAAAAGTTCGCCGCGACGAAACCTTCGAATTGGTACAGATCTGAACCATTTTGGGCAAATTAATCGACTATACAGCCTGATCCATCAACCCATTTTATGAAAGAGACCTATTTTAGGCTAACTTACAACAAGGAGAGGGAGCCGACACCTCCAGAAATTCATTCCATCATGTAATACAACTCCATCTTCATGCACCCAGCATCGTCTTCTCTCATCCATACCATTTTCTTCTACTTTCCACCGTCGATTGCTATCGTGGGTATCTCCAGTGGGTTCTCAGTTGTGAAGTCTCTTGGAGCTATGCGTGGCTAGGAACCTCTCTCCTCTTGAAGATGTAGTAATGACTTGAGTTCAATGGGCTTAAAAGGGGAGTAGCTTAATCTATGTTCAGCTATGATTTATGAACTCCTAGGTCTAGGAATTGTAATTTTGTAGTTGAACATTCTTGATTAGAGTTTAATCAAGTGTTGGATATTGAATGTGTGGTCAGGATCTGTTGATGTAGAACTTTGAGCTTAAATATATGAAGTCTCATATATGTCTATTTGCGATCTAGTTGAATCTCTTTTATCTTGTGTAGTTATGTTTGATATTGAGTTGATTTGAGATCCCAAAGTTACTTATTGCATTAACTTACCCACTACACAAACTAAGAGAATTTAACAAGGTCTTAAGAAATGGAGTTCATTGATTAAGACCTTGCATTTAAAGAGTTCTTTAAGGTTTACCATTTGAAACTTTGTGATTTGCAATCCCATCGAAAATTGATTTCGAACTATGATAATTAAAGCTCATTTTCAAGAGGATACTATCACTTATTTTCAAGAGGATACTATCACCATTTGATTATTGTCTTTATCTTTCTATTTTTTCCATTCCCAAAAATCCATAAATACTTTTTACACATTTTTCTTACAATTCCATTTAATTCTATTAAGGCTTCCAAAGATCAAAACCCCTTCCTAACTATTTTAGCTTGCATTTCATGACATATAGATTAGCTTAGGTCCATTCGTTTAGGTTCCGATTAAGTGAGATGACTCGAGGTTGCATCCTATATTGCAATCCTTAGATTATATTTTTTATTTGACCTCCAAGGGAAAGAACAAAAGGTCCGAATCACATCCCAAACAGCATATGATGTTAATGCCTCGTTATCTCATATAAAGTATCCAATATTTCCTTGTCCCCGAATGTACATTAGGATAAACTAAGACTAGTGTAAAAAGTTATCCCCGTTTAATTTAATATTAGTGATTCGTATAGAGTGTGGAGAGCTGGAAATGTGATTTCCAAGGGATTTTTGTATAGGTGGTAGAGGAAGTGAGCTCTAAGGAAACTCCTGACAAATGTGGATAGGTATTTTCTTTACGGTTTCTAAAGAAGCTAGAGAATGATTTAGAGGGTTACTAAAAAAGGAAAATTAATATTTCTTTTATATTCTTTACAACATAATATAACACATATATATAAGTGATATAACTAATATATTTAGGAGTAAATTGATTATATCCTATTATATATAATTTGACTAATACAATATTTATAACATATTTACAACTATCTTATCTCTAATATATTACTTATATCTTTGACTAAATTAATTTCCTTTCCAACAGAGATCATGTTCAGGCAAAGATAAGTATATTGCCTCCAAATATACTTTAATTCAAACTTTTGTCAATTAGACTAAGCAATGGGTTAAGCTAGACTACATATGGCCTGAGCCTAACGTGAACCTTCTAAATTTAGCTTAGACCTGACTCGAGGCCTGATCAACCCTAAAGTTAGTAGTTAAAACCTAATCAATGACCTAAGACTCGATTAAGCTTAGAGCTTGTGGTTTAAACATAAGCCTAAAGAATTTATTCTGATTCAATTAGGAATGAAATGACATCATTTTGTTTATGTAACAAAACAATGACAATTCTTATATAGATGAGTTTGGGCTTCAAGTCAGGTTCTAATCATCAAGCCTGAGTTTGAGCCTAATCTAAAGTTTAAAAATTAGAAAAAGGTTGAGTTTGACCTGAACTTAGTTAATTCATATTGAGCCTATTGATTTTAGACTAAACTGAGTTAGACTTAAGCCATGTTTCTAAGCTTGTTTGTAATCTCTCTAAGCCTACATACAATAGGTCCCCTATTTTAAGCTAGTTGTGGTCGCATTGTAACCCTATCCTTTATAGGATTTATTCCAAATATTCACATATACTAAAAGGAAAAAAAGCCTCTTTATACAAGGGTACAAATATGAGTTAGTTAGCATAAAGAACATTCCATATATTCTTCCCTTTTTTATAAGCTCTCACTCTTCTTCTCTTCAATATCTCTTTTCAATCTCAATTATTATTTTTAGACCTTCTTAGGAGTTAAATGTACAAGAGCAATGGGTATATTATTCATGATTAATGAATACATATTTGTCAAACTACTTTTTAGGTCCCTTCTATCAAATTCCCAAGTTCTCCCTAAGAGGATATGAGTAGTATAACATAAGCATTACATACATAATGTTTCATTATAATATCCACCAATGGAGAATGAAACAACACTTATTTAGTGACATCCACCTCACTCAACTCACTATATTCATTTGTCCTTTAAAATTTCTATGGTTTTAGATGCTTCGTAGTAAGAAAACTAAATTTATTTGTACAAATATTATTACCTACATTAGTTCAACTCTTACCATTCATAACTATACTTATAACTTGTGATGAATATGACATCTAGTTCATCCTCCATGATTTGAAGAGTTAATGGTCTCTTAGTAATAAGCATCTTTCTCTTAACAACATACTCAAAACCCTCATCACCATACTTTTTAAGTAGTGGTATAACTTCTTTTTCTTATGAGTCACTTGTACTCTCTACTTTTCCATCATTTCAAATAATCATAACCATCTTATTTAGACACTAGGATATGATATCCCCTATTCCTAAATAAGAAAAATTTTAATTTCTTTATTTTACAAGGTTTGAGAATTAATTTTTCTATTCTTTGATTATAAAAATTATTTTTAGCTTTAGGTGGCACAATTTTTGCTTCAGAGGGACCTTTATCTTCTTGTTTTAAGTTAGGCATTAGAGAATCACTAGAACCAGTGGAGTACTCAGATATTCCTTTATGCTTTAGTTATCTCTCCACCTTCAGAGCCATATGCACCATCTCTTGCAACTTAACATAGTGTTGTAACTCCACTACATTAGTTATATCTTTATTTAGTGCATTTTAGAACCTTTGTTAGTTGGTTCCCTATTCTCCTCTACATTGAATCGAATTGTAACTTTTTCTAGCTTATGATAGTCCTTTATACTTAATCCTTGGATAAAACTTTGTAACCTCTTATACATATCCTTATAATAATACCTTAGCAAAAACCTCTTCCTCATAAAATTCTTCAATTCATTTTATCTCTCAATAAATCACTCATCATTTCTTCTTCTATTATTTTCCATTTAATTCCACTAAATTATGACATAATTAGTAAATACTATTGTCCGCTTTACTTTCTTCTCCTCAGAGTAATTATAATAACAAGGATCAATTATATCTTTGTTTTCTACGTCAAATAAGGATTAAGTTCATTCCTACCTTTATTATCGTTTTGACATGGGGAATGATGACTTGACATTACCTCTCTTTTATCCTTCCTATCAACTCTGCTATAAACCCTATAACCATCAAACTCTTGCTTGAAGATATTAGCTTTAGGACTTAATATGTTAGAATGGAACATTTTAATATAAAAAGAATACAACACCTCAAGAGGGATATACTAAGAAAAATAAACTTGACTTTGGAGTTAGGAGTAGAGTTTAGGAAATGTTCAAGAGAATTTCACTAGTTTCTCAAAATAGATAAATTTATATAAATAGGTGAAGGAGGAGTAGTTGTAATGACCTTTTTAACATCTTAGATTCATTATATTTAAACAAACGAATTGAGATAACTTCCCACTCCACAAAAATATCTAACCAATTTTTTATTACTCAAAATTCTCTTTTTTTTTTCTTGGACTTCAACATTTATTAAAGCAACAATTGGCGATTGGCTATGAACATTTATTTAGCATGTAAAATTTTTAACTACTAAAGTATTTTTTTCATGTAACTTGAGTATAACATAAATATTAATGACATAAATCTTCAGATTTGTAAAATTCCATCCATTGGTAATGTCGATAAAAATTTTGGAACAATGATATACACTGCTTATCTTAATTATATCCCAAGTCTTCTAACAACCAACACTTAAATCTCAACTAGTATACCAACTCATAAGTCATTTTTTAATACACATTTTCTCTCATAATCTTATCCCTATCACATAATATCTATTATACTTGTGAGCATGTATGTAACATCCCATTTCTTGTGGGGAGGTTAAAATAGTAAATATGAGAAATTATTGGGAGAGTATAAATGCGTTCATATTCATGTATATTATGTCATACGCATACACATGAATAGTGAACCTTTGCACATGAAAATAACTGTACATATATTCATGGATAATTCCGGGTATAATTGAATTAAGTTGTGATGTATTGGGAATTTTGAATTTATTGTATTGGAAATTTTATTGGTGATTGTTATATTTCTAAATTTTGGTGAATTTTAGGAATAATTTCGGAAACTTTTGATTATTATGGGATTAGGACTTGGCAAGTAAATTGATGTATGGAAAATAGAAATAGGAAGACAAGTATCCTAGTTAAAGTTAAATATTCTTAACCTTGAAAGACAAGTTACTGTTCTTGTCTTCATCTCTCTCGTAGCTTCTGTTAAGTCAAAATTGACTTTACGTATTGATTAAGTTTTGATGATAAACAAAAGAGAAATATAAAAATTGAAAAGC
>JAOQMR010000006.1:19946685-19971173 GCA_027563865.1 Erythroxylum pelleterianum | reverse complement strand
ATTTTTGGGCTGTCAAAATACAGTCGTTATGCTGCCGAAATTTCGGTAAAATGGGTTTAAAAAAATGAGTTTGAGGATTTATATGAATGTATAAGAAATGATGAAGATGAAAGAAATGAATAAGAGGGAAAAAAATTTATACCGGATTTTAGACCGAGTTAGTCTATGGTTATCCAACGCGATCAGTTTTTCTATACTTTGTATTTCTCCGGGATGTCGAAATCTGTTTCAGTTCGATATATTTGTTTTTCCAATTCACATTCGATTCGGAATTTTGCTTTTCGATTTTTTTTCCGTTCCCGATTTTTCGGTTGGGATCCGGTTTCCGAATCGGGTCCCAACACAATTGTGGAAATATAAAGGAAAAGAAGTTAACTTCCCTTGGTTTGCCTCCCAAAAAGTGACTTTGTTTAGTGTCGTAAGCTCGAATCCTTGTTCTCCTCATCACATGACAAAATTATGATCTTCGGGTGTCACAATTTGAGACTCCTCCATTTGAGGTTGTTCAGGATAGGGCCTTAGTTAATGAAATTTGTTATTCAATGTCTTCCCTATCTTCAAAACATCATTCTTGACTAAGTCCCAACACGTTTGGAATATATCGAATGTCTCTTCACTCTTTTCTGCCTTGTCCAATTCCTCAAACCTACTAGGTAAAAGTGAAAAGTTAGTTTCAAAAATAATTATGGACTCAGTACTCACCTTCGACCTGAATGATGTATCATTTTCTGCTTCAAGCTCCTTCTCCACTTATTCTTTTTCACAAGCAATTCCTTAAGTAGGTCTGTCAAAATTCTCAAGCTCCTTTTCACTTTGTAAGGTCTCTGCACTAACATCCCTTTAGTACTCCTTAGGTTTAGATGGTTGCATTGTTAAGTCAAGAAGACTTCACTTCTTCTATCAATTTTGATGAAAGTCAAATAATAATAATCATAGAAATGTGGGAACTGTTTTCACGAATTTATTAAGTGCACAGATAAATATAAGTAGCACAAATCATCAAATCAAGAAGATACTTTAGTAAAAGCTGAATAAGACAGATCAGACGAAGTGCTTAGTCTAAGACACCAAACAAAGCATATGAGCTACCAGACGATGCATATGAATCTATGCAAGACGATGAAATTGAAGAATGTACTAGAACGTCAGTTAGTTGGAGTTAGTTACAGGACTCGACTAATAACTGTTTTTAGAAGATTTGACAAGCAGAATTCTCAAGAAGACCGTTGAAGATTTAGGCTATAAATATTAGTTATAGTCATAAACAACGATACGTAACGATACAATACAAAGAGAGAAAAGAATTCTGATTGTAAAAGCTCAAGTGAGAAAAGAGAGCAAATGCATCTATAATGTGAAGCTCAAACAATATCTTTTCGAGTGAAAAGAAAGGCTAGAGCCTGAAGAGGCTAAGGAAGCAGATAAAAAATACTTTGCGAAAGAGACCTGAAGATGCTCTGGAAGTGTAGAAATAATACTTGTAACGTTGAAGGTTATATTGAAATCTCAAACGAACTCTAAGGACTAGACGTAGTCCAAGGTTATGGGTGAACCAGGATAAATCGTGGCATCATATTCTCTAACTCTTTAATTTTCTTGTTGTTAGAAGAATAGATATTAATTTTGGCTATTGCATTATTCACCAAATTAGGTGAATTGTTTTCATCTGAATTTGTCAAGAAAATGAAGAAGATTTTAAAGATTGATATCTTAAACCATTTGAAACAATTCAACCCCCTTCTTGTGTATTTTACATATTATACGTGATTTCTATATTAACAAGTGATTTACTTCATGCACATCTTTAGTTTGTGATTCTAGGTGGTTGAGAGCTTCCATCATCTGACATATCTGGCTTACCAAGTTCTGGATTCTAGATCTTGTTTCTTGCTGAAATTCCAAAGTATTAATAGCAAGAGGTCTAACTCAATCTTATAAGGATGTACCTGAGTTGTAATAAGAAGCTTCTGGTCTATGCGACAATTATTGAGTGTCCTGAATATTATAAAGGAAGTAATTTTGTTAATTATCCCATCCATAACTAAAGTTAATGTGATCATTCCAAACTTGGTTATAAGACTGGGATTATAAGTTATAGAAAAAATTACCTTCGTCCATGTAATTTTAAAAAAATAAAACGCAAATACTAAACAAAAAATGAAAAGATTAACAAAAAATGTAAAAACTAATTATGAACAAATATATACAAAATACCAATTAAAATCAAGAATAAAAACTAAAACACCGCACTCCCTGGTAACGGCGCCAAAATTGACATAGCGCGTCATAGCACTACTCAAAATAACTAAACCTACAACTATAGTAGTGGTAAGTTTAGTTAGATCACATAGAGAGTGTTCATTAGCTTTTTTTACGAAAATAATTGGTGTTTAGGTTATTGGGAGGAGGAGTTGGTTTAATAACTAAATAAAGTAAAACTAAACTACTGAAAACAAATTAAAGAAACATTTAAAAATGACAAAAGTGATGAAATCGTTAGGGACTCGGTCATTAGTTCAATCTTAGGTTACACCCAATTAAACATACTTTATTGATTTGTTACTCTCTTACCTCTCCTAGCAACTATCAATCGTACGTTAATGATAAGCTCTATTAACCCTGTTTTTGCTTAAATTGTGTTTAATTATGAGCCACTAGATAATTAAACCTAGCTATCGAACAACCTATGATACAATCTCTAGAATTAATTAGACAATCGCATTTCGAATTAGGAAAACAAATTAATCAATGCAACAATCAGACAAGCATGGATCATTTAACTTAGGTTATGTTATCCCTGATGATTCGACACTAATTGGAAACACAGAAATTACATATTGCATCCCTAATAATCTGAAACCATTAGTTACTACAAATGAATCTCAACATAACAATTACGAATTATATTCAATATTCTAACAATGGGTTCATACATAAACAATCTAATGAGAATGAGAATAAAGATCATTCATACATGAAAACCCAAATCCATAAGAGTAGGATAACATAATCAATCCCTAAAGAGAGAAAGAACAACAAAAGTAATGAAAGATATGTTTAATCAGGTTCTTCGACATCGATATAAACTCCAAACTAGCATCGAGAAGCTTACCACTCCATCTTCTCCATAAGTCTCTGATGGTGTCTACTCCTCATTCTTCTCTTAAAACCCTAGGAGCGTTTTCCCCAAACAAAAGCATAGCTTCTACTGTAAAAAAAACATTGTATTTATACTCAAAACTAGGTTTTAGGATGAGCTAGCAACATTTCATGGGCATGCTTTGTGGTGTCATGGGTGTGCTTGCCAATGTCACGCCTATGACAAATTAGTCATGGGTGTGCATGAAGTGTCACACCCATGACAAATCACACCCATGACAATGTTGTCACGGCTGTGAAAATTTCCAACACTTTTCTTGCTTGATGTTTTCACATATACTCGTCATTTTCATGCATTTTCTTGTCTCCTCTTGCTCTAATCCATCTCATTCTTGCTCCATACAGAAATTTGATTGTGAATCTCTAGAAAACAATGCAAATATTGTTCTTTCGACTCACTTTAGCTTTTTCACTTTCGAATTGTACCTAAAACCATATATGAACTAAAGTAAGTATCTTAAGTATTTTCATATCATTAATCACTAAGTATTATAGAATAAATTTATAGTCAATTAAGCACATATCACACTTATTTTATGTAAATGAGGAAAAGCCTTTTTTCTAAGTAAATGAACTTATGTAATTATGATATATTAAAAAAAAATATTAGAAGGGGAATTTAACATAAGAGTGTTTATACTAAAACTACCTTCAACAGTCTACAATGAAACTACCTCCAACATTATTTTACAGTAATGGTAAAACTATTAATTACGAAATACTGAAAATTTTGTAATTAAATTGTAGGCAAAAACTACAACAACAACATCAACACCCAGTGGAAGTACCGCTGAGACGTAAGGTTTGAGAAGGTCTGATAATACACAATCTTACCCCTATCTAGTAAAGAGGCTATATTGTAGGCAAAAACTATATGGTAAAATATACATACACGAACATTATTTTTCAATAATAGATAAACTCATAACATGTACAAAATATATCCTATACTTTAGTGATAAAAATCTCAGTTAATTATTTTATTATGATTTGCCCTTATCTTGTACGCAATTCTTCTTATCTTTAATACTCACAATCATATATAAAACTACTATACTACTTTGCAAGAAATATAATAAAAATCAATTCCTAATTTATATATTTTCATAATATTAGAGCTCACAATTAAACTAGTATATTAGCAAATTTTCAAACCGCCACTATTTTACACAAACATCAAATACATCCTTTCTTCACAAGCACATAACACATATTTTTTATGTTATCTCTAAAACCAAACATATATAGGCATACTCGATGGCTGACCTTAATTCACCTACTATACCATTCAATTATATTAAAGATTTCTTAACTACACAACTAAACTCCTTCAATTACCTTAGTGCAATCAGGTTTAAGTAATTATCATTACCTTTGATCTTATAGGATAGATCAATGGCACTAGTCTCTTCTATTGATTCTTTATCCCCATACTGTATCAAATGGCAGAAGTTTGACAAACTTGTCTGCTACTTCATAACTGCTTCATTGTCCAACTCCACTATTTGACTTGCTCTAATTATCACATTACTCGAGATCTTTGGGTTAGGTTTAAGAAACATTTTAGGCAAAAAGAGAAATTTATCCCCCTCCCCCTCCCCCCAATGTTTACACTAAAATTTGAGTTAAACCCTAATGTTTCAATGTGTTCAAAATTAACTCTCACATTTTATAAACATTAGAGTTAATTTTGAACAGATTGAAACATTAAGATCCAACTCAAATTAAATACCTTAACGTTTGGAAAACGTTCAAAATAGCCCCTGACGAAGGTTAAACTCTGTGAGTAATTCCATTTAGTCAAGGGCTATTTTGAACTTTTTTCAAACAATAGGGTTCATTTTAAATGCTATGGTCTAACTCAGATCTCATTGTAAATGTTAGGGACTAAATTGCTCTTTTCGCCAAACATTTTATGCAGAAAATTAGTTTCAAATGATCAATTCTTCAAGTAAAACTCTATGCCTTGAAGTATTGATATACTTTAATCACTGACTATCTCTCTATTATATCTAATACTGTTGATGAACTTCTAGCCATTAGAGACTTTTTGAAGAGGATCTTTTCCTCTTCACCTTGAATGATCTACCTTTAGACTGTGAATCATTCATCACAGTTTTTAAACAATGAAAATCCTTTATCACATTTACAAAGCTTTAGGTAAAATTACTTATTCATGAATAATGTCACCTAGTCTAGTGCCACTTGACACTGCTCTCATAATATCTTATACTAGCAAGCATCCCTCTTATGCACCTAATGATCGCAATAGCTCTAAAGGATGAAGAGGAAGACAATCCTTTTGTCATTTTAACTTTATCTCTTGTTTTATATTTGATCCACCAACTCAAGCGCCACCAATACCCTTAGATGGGTTATATGGACCTATACTCTTTTATGTTATAGTCCTCTTATATGACCTAGCCTTTTAACTCAGTCCTTCTAATGGTTCTAGCCACTAGACACCCCAAAATTATAATCAACCCATATTACACCCAATCCTTTTACTCGACCTAACTTCCATAATAAACCTCTCATTGAATGTCGAATTTGTTAGAAATGGGGCATATTACTATCCATTATCACTTGATTTATTATGAATATTGAATTTTTAGTTATTATGAATACTAAAGTCAACCACCTGGATCTTCAATTTATGCCTAAACTTTCCCTATCACCTTCACTACCTTATACATTCAGGCTCCTCCTAACAATTCACAGTTTACCTTTAGTGTTGTTGCTGAATGGTTACTTGCCATTGATGATCCACTTACATAACACCAAACTATAGAATTTGAAATGTTATATAATGGTCCCAATCAAGTTATTATTGGAAATGGTTAAACACTTCTTATTTCCTCTACTAATAATTTTACTTTTCCTACCCCAAGTTGTCCCCCTCATCTTAATGATGGTTTAGCTTTTCCCCATTTAACTACTAACCTAATCTTTGTTACCAAATTTGTAAAAGATAATTCTTACTTTATTGAATTTAACCCTTATAGATATATTATAAAGGACATCAATGCTAAGACATCACTACTTGCAGGTTCCATCCACAACAATCTCTATCTTATGAAGATTGCTCTCAACTTCAAAAATGGTATTGCTATTATTATCGCTTATGCTTTAATCAAAATTTAACTTCAGCATCTTATTCATCCTCGTTTAGTTACTCTTTATAGATTATCTCATCTTGTCTCTACAAAATCTTTTGTCAAACATGATTGTATCTCTTGTATTAAAGTAAAAGTATTAGAATTTCACTTTCATTATCTTCATGTATCTCTATGACTCCCTTACAATTTATTCACTATGACATTTGGGGACCCTCCCCTTTTTCCCTTTTTGGTTTTTGATATTTTATTAATGTTATTAATGATTAGTCACTATACGTAGATGTTTCTCCTAACCCACAAATCTCAAGTTATGTTTTATTTCAAAACTTTTAAAACAACAGTTGAAAATCCTTTTTCCACTACTATTAAAATATTATAATACAATAGAGATTTTGAACTCATCAAAGGTGTCTTTACTCACTTATCACTTCTTATGGCATCACCTATCCTATATCTTACTCTTATACTTCTAAACAAAATTTCATTGCTAAAAAAGAAAATTTTCACATTATTAATAATGGTCTTATCCTCCTAATTCATGCCTCTCTCCTCAAATTATTTTGGTATGAAGCATCTTGTATTGTTGTTTACCTTATCAATTTGTCACATAGCCCTATTCTTCACCGTAGGTCCACTTATGAGCTCTTTTTTCTCACTAAACCAAATTTATCTCATCTTTGTATTTTTGGTTGTGTATTTTTTTTCATTATTTACTCTCATTGGGAACAAATTTTACTAAAGTCTACACCACATTTCTTAACTGGATATTCTTCTCAATGTAAAGGCTATCTCTGTTTTGATCCTCATAAACTTTATATCTCTTATCATATTTTCTTTATTAAGCATGACTTTCCTTATGCCACCTCTCTTCCATGTTCTCCCTCGCTCTATTCTTCTATTGTCACCTTACCTCCACTATGTAACCTTTCTTCTCCCTATTCTTCATCTTCTTCTAAACCTCTCTTTTAAACTTGCCTTTCCCTTTTGATCCTGTTATTCATGTTTTATGATCACCCACATGTATGATCATACCTCAAATTCCTCATACCTTTTTTGATTTCATCATTTATTTGACCATTACCCATAATCCATTTATTCCTAATCCCACTTACTTTAACTAAACTAATAAATTTCTTAATTGATACCAAGCCATACTTGATAAATTTAATGCTCTTCATTACAATCAAACTTTAACTCTTATTCCTTCACCCTTTAATTCCAATATTCTCAATTGTAAATAGGTTTTTTTAACATTCAATAGAACTCTTATGGTATTATTAAACATTACAAAGCTTGTGTAGTTGCCAAAAGATATCAAAAGGTTCTAGGTATTTATTCTACTAGCATTTTTGGTCATGTTATTAGACCTAGCACAATTCGCATTATCATTACCCTTGATCTTACTAATAATTGGCATGTTTGTTAGCTTGCTATAAATAATGCCTTTCTTCCCTTCAAGAACCAATGTTCATGTTCCAACCTTCTGGCTTTATTGTTCCTCAACATCCCTCTTATGTTTGTTGTCTTTAAAAAGTTCTATATGGTCTTAAACAAGCATCATATACTTGGTTTCATTTTTTAGGTCAAAAAATTCATGAACGCTATTTTACTTCAACCAAATCCCACTTATCCCTCTTTGTTCACTCCGCTCTAACTTATACAACTTATAGCTTAGTTTATGTGGATGACATCCTAATCATTATTTTTCCCCCTCCTTTTCATCAACTCACTCATTCATGATCTTAGCATCACATTTTCCATTCAGGATCTAGGCCCTCTTCACTATTTTCTCGATATTTAAGCCACTAATACACTAAATGGCCATTTACTTACCTAGACTCAACACACTAAAGATCTTCTCCAACAAACAAGACATAATATCTCTAAAACCACTACCACATTTATCACACTTATCGTTCTGTAACATCCCGTTACCCATGTTAAGGCTAGAATAGTTGTTGGGCCCCATTTTCGGAACCCAACCTCGAAATAAAAAATTGAAAAACAAAAAGGGGTGAAAGCGAAAGAACGAATCACAAAGTGAAAGTGGGCCAAACGGTAAAACGAAAGAACGAACGGAAATCAAAAGTGAAAGTCAAAGTGAGCGAAATCCAAAGAAAATCAAATTGGATCAAAAAGCGAAGGAATCGAAAATGCGTGCGGAAACCAAAGAAATCGAAAGGTTCGGAATCAAAGAAAACAAAATTCTTAAGGACGAACTCTTAACTCCAATATCCGAAAATGCATACTTTAGAAGAAAACAAACAAAAGCGTTGTAAAACTATAAAGACGAACCAATCTACCTCAATCTGCTTAGACAATTGGGTCTGAACCCAATTCCAAATCAGTATATTTATTTTTTTTCATTCAATATCATTCAAAAAAATTCAATGTCCCATTTGAAATTCATCAATTCCCCAACCTCGATTCATTTAATTCTTCATATAAAAATCATAACCATCAATTCATACACAAAAAGCACTTCAATAATTCAGACCAACCATCACAATAATCGGACCTCCTGTCCGGAATCCCAACACAATCAAACACATTCATATACCCATAGCACTTTGCTAATTCTCAATCATTAAAATCATCGGACCTCCTGTCCGGAATCCCAACACAATCAAATCATATTATATATGCCATATCCACACACAAATGTATATCCCAATTCCATACGCAAAATTCATAACTCATTATTCACATTCCAAAATAAATGCATTACAAACTTTAATGGCATTTTTAAGATACAATACAACATCAATATCCAAAATCTGAATATATACACAAATCCATATCTCAGACGCAAATACAAAGATGCAACTCCAAAATACACAGATACAAAAGTCCGAAAATTTTCAACAACAATCTAACTTAAAAACAATACAAGCTGAACACATACAAACAAAAATCTTCACTTTCTTTCACCCGATCTTCTTCTCATCGCCTGTAGATGGGAATGAAGGGGGTTGAGCTTTACGCTCATGGGTAAAAAGTTTATAACCAAAAACAAGCAAAAACCCTTGTAAAGTTCAAATTGAAGTCTATGTCACATATTTTCAAATTCAATAAGCAAAATTGTTGAAAAGTTCATTTGTCATATAAAAATCATGATAATTTCGTAAAATGCTTCGTTTTCAGTCAAATACGAAATTCAAACACAAAACTCATAATTCAAACATCATCACATCACAAAGCATACCCATTTAACCATCAATACAGAACACTAAAATTTATGCAACATTCTTGACAATTAAAAAAATGCAATTCACAAAAAATGGCTCGAGAGTTCCGTGGAACAAAACGGATAAAACGAAGTTTAAACCGGGAACAAAACGAGTGTGATTTCTCAGGATCTCGTGGCCTCAAGCGGCCAGCTGTGATAAGGCTAGACGTCGACGTGCACGTGACTAACGAAACGTTCCTCTCTCGCCCAAACAAAATCAAATCACATGCATAATTCAATCATTCTCAAATTCACATTTTCATGATTTTTCTTTCTTTCCATTTACTCAAAATGCCATGATAAAAGACATAGCATAATCATGCTCACAATTAAATCTTTATCACAATTTCATACCTCTTTCAATGTATATCCTAACATAACACACATCATAGCAATTCACAATTTATCAATTCAAGCATATACACATGTAAGCAAATTCTTTAAATCATTTCAAAGCAATAAATGAAGTAATTAAAATCATTTATAGAAAAGAAGTTTACAATTGTAGCTATTTATCGATTTATTTGAAAACAATAAATTTGCAAATCATTTCTCTTCTTGATTTTTCGAAAACTTATAATTGGCTCATAATTCAAATTATAAACATGGTACCCACCTCATATCCTTGTTTGAATACTTGTTCAAAGCCTCTCCCATTGCCTTGGTTCCATAGCCTCACTTAATTTCCTTTCTCTAAGGCAAAAATTTCCTAATTAATAAACATCCAAAATTGAACAATTTATACCATGTAATCACCAAAATTAATCTTAGAAATCTCAAACCCATCATATTTTCAAGCTATCTAAATCAAGAAACTTCGAAAATTCTAAAATCATAAAATCATAAAATTCAACTTACCTTAACCTTTCACCAAAAGAAGAAATTTCTTGGCTTGAAATAAAGCTCTTATGCTCCTCTTCATTTTTCCTTCTTGAACCTACATAAAAAACGCACTTGAAGCTCACCAAAAATCAAACCCTAAGTTTCTTGCTTCTTTCTCCCTTTTCTCCATCTGAAACTCACTCTCTCATTCCTTCTTTATTGTTTTGTTTCTTTTCTCCTTTCAAATTCGTGCATCACTTCTCTTTATACTAAAGCCCACTCTTCTTATTTACCAACTTGCCATTAATGAATGAGAGAAGACCCTTATGTCTTTACATATAAGCCTTATAACTTAAAACCTTAAGTGAACTTCCAACAATGTCCTTCCTTTTTGCTTTAAAAACTGACATCTTGACTCCTTATTTTGATCAGGCAAATGAAATAATTTGATAACACTTCCTTCTAAAGAAATGTTCCTCTATGTCTTATGTTTCTAATGACACCAAAAACACTCAATTTGGTTCAGAAATGAAGAAGATATGGCCAAAAACACTTTCAGATTAAAACTAAACCAAGACTGAACACTATTACCAACTTCACTTCGGAAATTGAAAATCTTATGGCTAAATTGAAATTTGATTCCTTCAGAACACTTGTAGCTCCATGTCTCTAGTTTAATTAGAAACAAGAATCAACTCAATTGGAGCTCTACATATCAAGATATCTTCAAAATACTGAAGTCTGTTCAGAAAAATATCCTCTCATACTCTTTTAATCGATCCTCCTACTTTGATTCGATCAGTCTTTCTCAATTCAATATCAAAACCTATAAATTTGGTATGGGGAGAAAGAGGGATATCTTAGGAATCTAACGCTTTAAAAATCAGACCGATCGAAGGTCAGACGAAATAGTTATGGCCAAAAGAGTGAAGAGTGATCGGAAACGGTAAGAAAAATCAGGGATTGGCTGGAAAATCGGCAGGCGATAGACGATCGGGCCTTCGAAAATCGGCTGCTCAATGATTGGACACTTGGCGATCGCTCAGCGCTCGGCGATAGCTCATCTCTCGTCGATCAGTCAGCGCTCGCGCGCCAGACGCACGTTGGGCTGGCCGAGCAGTTTTTCCAATCCAACATCCTATCTTCCAACTTTCATATCTTTTGACCCAGAATTCAAATTTTACAAATTGGGTATCAATGGAAAGGTAAAAGCACGCTCTAAAACTTTCATGAAAAAATTAAAAATCAATTAGGTTTCTAAAGGGGTCAAAAAGTCCACGCAAAGTGACTGTCGGCAACTTTATCCTAAACAACATCAAAACTTCTAAACATCATAACGTTTCACTCCATTGTCCAAAAATTCCATACTTTGTATCAATGGAAAGATAACAACAAGCTCTACAATTTTCATGAAGAACTTACAAACCAATTCAGCCTCAAAAGGGTCAAAACGTCATTTCAAGATGGTTGTCCAAAAAATGTCATCCTAAACAGTGACAAAACTTCCAAAAATCATAACTTCCTATTCCATTATCTAAAAATTTCATGCTTTATATCAATGAAAAGATAAAAACATAATCTACAATTCTCATGAGACCCTAAGAACAATCTCTAACTTTAAGAGGGTCAAAAGTTCACTCAAAAGTTCTGTCCTCAAAAGTCCATCCTAAACATCGTCAAGACTTCAAATTATCATAACGTCTAGTTCCGATATCGAAAAATTGCATACTTTATGGCGTTAGAAAGCTGGAAACATGAGCTATAACATTCATTAAGACCACTTTGGCTAATTATATCTAGATCAGTACAGATTTGCCATTGAAGTTTCTGAACACCATTCCTACACTTAGGATGGCTTATCAACACATCAACTTCACTTACCCACATATCAACTTCACATATTCCCCCACTACCACATACTCTTCATCCAATTCATCTCAAACACAATTCAAATCTCTAACATGTCATTCCAAAGCAAATACTCAACCGCAAACTCAACAAGGAATAGCATGCACATACTCATTTCTCTTTCACAAAAGTCATACACAATCATACACAAAACACCCATTTCAAGTATTAACCTCAAAGTATCATTGCAACTGCTCCAATTAACATTACCCAAATAAAACATTAAAAACCACTAATTCCTCATTTAATAAATCAAATTTTCAAGAAAAGTTCGGGGTCCAATAATAGTGTATATAGAGGAGCACATTCAGCATCACCATCCAGACATTGTCGGGACTTCAAAGCAATAGCTATCTGGAGCATACAGTGAGTAACCTAGACGGCCTCACTTAATATTTTCTATTAAATATTATGTTCTTAATGTGGATTGTTTGCGCTGATTTCGGACATGAAGGTCTGAAGATTCTGATTTATGAATGTAATATTGAAGTGTTCCTTGAATGTGAATTTGGTGAAATAAATGATTCTCAACATGTTTGTTGAATAATGGGATTGTAAATGTGTTTGAATGGGATCGCGAATGGAAATGTTTGAAACAATGAATGATTAAATATGAATGTGATGCATTTCATACACGAATGCATGATCAAATAATGATAGTTATGACATAAGTAGTCACCGAATATGAGATTAAATCTCTAAAATGTGGTATAGAGCCAAAGGCTCGATATATACAATGAGCCCTATGTCCGCAATGGGTAAGGGGCAGTATCAATGAGCCTGGTATTCACAATAGATACAAGATGGTTTAGACACTCAATCACAACAATGTAATAATTGAAGGTGAGTCACACGAACATTGCATATACTCTTATTGAGTGTGTTTGATTGATTGAATTATAATATGGACTTGTATTTGTATGAAAATGGGTATGTCAAGTAAATGATATGTGGTGTAATTTGCTGAATGAAAAGATGTGAAATTATCTGCTTATATGATTTGTTATATAGTATGAATTGGACGAACCATCGAGGATGGCTAAATCACTGAGTTCACAAAACTCATCAAAATTACAACGTTGATTTTTCAGGTCCGAGAGAGGACATTAGTGAAAGGGAGATGCTACAAGAAGATTAATTCTTGTACTTTTATGAGGAAATGGCTCAAAGGTTGGTCAGTTGAGACTGAAGGATTAGATAGAAGTTATTGCAAAATTCCTCATATAATGTACTTAGTTTTAATACTATATATATTCGGATGGTTTGTAAAGCTACAATGTAAGTTTTGTTTTTATGAAATCAAATGAGGATTCAGATTTAAAATATGGTGACATTTATGTATTTATAATGATGCCATGATTAAGGGATTATAGTTACTGCTCTAACATGCCATTATTATAGGTTATGTACTAGAATATCTTTAGGATGTTCTAGTATGTACCCTATGGTAGTGGGATGTTCCATCTTCTTTGCTGCATATTTGATCTCTCATGCTCATACTAAGCATATTGAGATTGACCTTCATTTTTTTGAGACTTGATTGCCATTAAAGATCTTTGCATCCAACATATCCCTTAATCTAATGAATATGCTAATTTATGACTAAAGCCTTATCTACATCTACGTTTCATTGACTTTGAGGCAAGCTCACTGTCACCAACACATACCTCAAGCATGTTAAGGACTTGATGGAAGATAACTTGCTTGAAAATTCTTTGGATAAAGTTGCGGTAAATTTTTAATTTATTTAACTATACGCAATATTTTTTCACTTATTTTAAGATTGATTACACTTTTTCTTATTATTCACAGATGAAATTGAAAGTTATCGACATCAAGAACCTTGATGTTTCAAACTGCTTGACTTCGTTGTTGAAACAAAGGACCAGGATCGCCAATATAGGTTCCATCAGTTTTATAAATATTTTCCTTTTAATGCAGAGGCAAGGAGACATGTTCCAGAATGAATGTCTCAAGCAAATTGTGATAATTTGTGTAATTACTGGGCCTCTCCCAAAATTCAAGTTTGTTTTCTTTATCATCACATTTGTATCCAAGTTTGTTTTCTTTATCATCACATTTGTGTCCATTAATCTTGTTAGATGATTTAATGACTACCTAATCTTTTTTCTTTATTTAGGAAAATTGTGAGAAGGCAAAGGCCAATAGAGGAAAAATGTAAACACCTTACAATCAAGGGTCCAAATCATTTGTAGTCATCCGAAATGAAAATGTAAGACCTTTGTTTACAAGTTATAAGTATATCAATAAACACTTCATTATTTATTATACCTTGTATTTTTCTTTCATTAAATAGAGTGAGAAGGAACTACATGTGTAGCACCCCACTCCTGTAAGACACGTACCCGACATCTAGGAGTGATATCCGAGTCCGAGCCCCGTGAGGGTGGCATGCTAGGGCACTCAGTCAGTCAAAAATCGATATAATTTTTTTTGAAACAACAACATACACACATTTTTGGAAATCCTTAATTTGCTCGGGCTACAATCAACAAAATTTCAATAGCCATTTGGGGCCCATTACAAATACAAAACACTTTAGTCATAATGTCTTTACATTACAACATAAATTATTTGTGCAATAGTTTCAGAATATACAAATTTATACAAAGATAGGAAAACACAAATGCAAGCGACTGATCTCGACCTTTATCTCTTACTTGAATGCTGTAAGGATACTCTCGTGTACCTAACAAGGTATTCTTCTGATATTGAAAATTATTTGCAAATTTTATGTGAGTTTTGCAAACTCAATGAGAGACCATCATCGATAGCTCACCTAGTCACATAACATATAGTTCACAACTTTGCATAGTTGAACACATATCACCTTTACATGTAAGAGCAATTCAATTTGGCATTCCAAACAATCCACATACTTGACAAAATCCATATGAAATGCTCATGAGACACTTTTCCAATTATTACATTGTTGTGACTGATTGTCTGAACTGTCCCGTATCCATTTTGGACCGGGCTCATTAATAACTGTCCCTTATCTAAAGAGGATACATGGCTCATTTTATATAGTGGGCCTTGGGCCCTTAATCACTGTCTAAGCTTGAGGCTCTTTTCACTCGTTGAGCTTTAAGCTCTGATCGGTGGCTACTCAGGTCACAACTGTCATTATGTTTCATGCATTCATGAAATGAAATGCATCATTCCCACTCAATCACTTTCACATATCATCGGACCTTAGTCCGGCATCCAATACAATCAATCACATTCACATAAGCATTCAGTAGTCAATCAACACAAAAATTCAAACAAAACAAACAATGAAATGAGACCATTTAGGTTTACTCACAGTACGCTTCAAAATAGCATTTGCTTCCAAATTCTGGATAAGCCTGTATGCAGACATTTATCCTGCACATCCCATTTGTGCAATACACAATTCACACACGTTACCAAACTCATTTATGCACAAATAGTTTTATGGACTATATACAATGCATGCTCAATGACAATCTCGAGTACTTTACCAAACTTTATATCTTATACTCATTTTCATTTCATAATTCAATCATATGAATATCGTTATCCCTAAACATACTCATACCTTTAGTACTTTGATGTCAACAATTCATTCACTAATTTATCACTAGCAACTTTCCACTTAATCCCGCTGAAAACAGGACATCATCTCTCTCTCAATGATTTCCTTAACTTTAATCCTATGTTTGTTCATCCTCAATTTTCCAAAAATATTCAAAGAGAAAACATAGCATAAATATCCTTATAACTTTCAAAATTTATGTACTCTTCTCCTACATGTATTCAATGATCTTTCTACTCAAAATTATCTCTACACCATCATATCACATAAAATTCCCCAAATACGTAAAAACAACACATCTGGATTTTTATCTAGTTTGTACTATATTCAAGAAAATAGCCATTTTTTCCATGACTATTTTATGTTAGATAAACCATCCATTTTATCTCATATTTAGACTTCTCATAAGGATTAACACGATACTTGTTAAAACTCCAAAATCTTCAACCATTACAAAGCCCTAACTTTCATGCAACTCACGTACTTCATCTTACTGAGGGTTTGGGTCAAGTTTGTCTTGAGACAAAAGAAACAAATGACAAAGAGGTAACAGTAGAAGATAAAGGTAAGCATAGTTTAGCTTTGGTGGATTTTTTAATGAAAAACTCTGTGTTAAAGATACACTAGAGAAAGAAACTTTGAGAGAAAGAAATGAAGGCAAGAACAGTAACTTATCTTTCAAGGTTATTAAAACTCAACTTTAAAGTTGGGACACCTGTCCATTTCTTAGCCACTTATCCACTTCCCTTTATTAAAACTCACTTAAGTATGATTTGCACTTAAGTTTATGACTTAATAAAACCACTCAAACACAAGTCATAACCCATTAAAATTTTTTCCATAAAACATCATTTCGGGTCAACTTTGCATGTTCTTTCTAACCTCGATACTGAAGTTATTTTGCAACACTTTCTTATAAAAAAAAGGTTCCCCTATGTCTTATGTTTCCATTGACACCAAAATCATTCAATTTAGTTCAGTGATTTGAAAGACATACTTCAAACATTTTCGGACTGCTTTTGTCAAAAACAGTATACTATGCACAACTTCCATCAAACATCTTAGAGACTGATTCAAAATTCAACTTCTTTAGATGATTTGTAGCCCTATATCTTTAGTTTACTCACAATTAAAAATCATCTCATTTGGAATCCTATATCTATATATAATTAAAATACCGAAGTATGTTCAATAAAACAACACGAATTCACTGTTCCAACCGATTCCCTCACTTTTGTTCAATTAATATTTTCCAAATCAATTCAAAATGCTACAAAACTTTGTGTATAGGTGGAAAAATGTCTTATGAATCCAATAGTTCAATAATCACTTCTTTTGGAGGTCGGATGATAAAGTTATGGCTGAAAGAATCCAACAAGGTTTTGTCCTCAATTATATTGAACCTATCTTGGGACAATTAGCATAACTTTCACTACAACTATGGGATTTAAATGTTCTTTGAACGGTTCGAAAGAGGATTTCAAGATCTACAACTATCATGAAGACCTCAAAGATAGATTCTATCGTCTAGAGGGACACAAATGGACAAGACGATAGGATCAGACGAACAATACATAAAAAAAGTTTCGATCAAACATAGAAGAAGCAGAAAGTCAACCATAGACGATATGATATCATCATAGATGATATGATGTCATCATAGACGATACGTTTTTACAAATGATATAATATCATCATAGATGATATGACGTCATCACAGATGATACAGTTTTACAAACGATATAACGTCATTATAAACGATACAAGATTGGGAAAATTACCATAACTTTCCTTACAGATATCAAGTTAAGGTGTTTTTTAGATGGTTTCAAAGAGGACTTCAAGATCTACAATGATCATATAGACCTCGAAGACAAATTCTATCATTTGAGAGGTCAAAATAGGATCAGATGATATGACATCATCACTAGACGATATGACATCATCAAACGATACAAGATTGGGAAAATTGTCATAACTTTCCATACAGATATCGAGTTAATGTGTTCTTTAAATGGTTCGAAAGAGAACTTCAAGATCTACAACTTTCATGTAGATCTCAAAGACAAATTCTATCATCTGAAGGGTCAAAAATGGACCAGATGATAGTGCACAGAAGAATTTTCGATCACATAAGAAGAAGCAGAAGTCAACTATAGAAGAAGCAAAAGGTCAGACATAGACGATATGATGTCATCATAGATGATACATCTTTACAGATAATATGACATCATCATAGACAATATGATGTCATCATAGATGATACAACTACACTCCTAAATATCTCCACTAATAAGAACCATAACTTTCAACTCCAATGTCAAAAATTCTCATACTTTATACCGTTAGAAAGATAAAAGAAAGATCTACAACTTTAAGAAGACAACTTTATCAAAATATATCTAGATCAATCTCGAATTTCCCCTAAAGTTCGAACACAAATTTTATATTCATCTACTAATGTACTGCACCCAGTTCTCAACTTCATGAAATTTTGAGACTCTTAGAGATAGAATTGAAATTTGACGTCTTCATAAGAAATGTAGCCATATGTTTCTAGTTTAATCCAAATAAAGAATCATCTCATTTAGATAACTAGAGAAAAAGTTATGGCTAGCAGACCGAAGCGGACTCAGTGAACATTTTCCATATCAACCACCACTTTTGTTTCCAAATCTTTCCTTACCACAACTCATACCAAGATCACTCTTTCTACTTCCTCTACTTTTCATTTTCAACAAAATCACATTTAAAATCAATTATACCTGAAAGTTGTCAATGAATGCATGTACACTTATGTTTATATGCAAAGATTAAATATTTATGTGCATATATGCTAACATTATGCATGAACAAGAAATTACATTTTCTTAATCTCTCTTTGAGCTCACATGTACCAAATTTTCAGATTCTAACCCTTCGTATGAGAACAAGATGTTATAACATGGACAAGAGTGTGATAGGATCACACTATACAAAGTCACTCATTATAAGGAAGGTCAAAAGTGGATGTCAAAAGAAGCGGAAAACAACTAAATAAGTATTTTTTTTAAATTTAAGTTTATTTATTTATGTAGTACTAACTAATAATATTTACATTAAATATTTGTGGTTTTTAATTTTAGAACAAGATGCAAAATTTGTTAAAGAAATCAATATCTGAGGACAATGAGGTCAATGTAGAAGACTTTTGCAATACTGTGCTTGGTAAACATTCTGGTTATATTAAAGGCCTTGGATTTGGGCCTAATCTAAATTTTTCAACCTTATCAAGAACCGCATACGTTCACCATCATGATAAGGAAAACAAGTCACTTAAGGCTGAATTACAACATACTCGAAAAAAGTTGGCCAGGCTTGATAAGTACCTCAAAAAATACTTGGCCCAGGTTATCAAAGCAGTGCAGATAAAAGTGAATGATATTAATTACATCTCTTATACTTTTTACTCTTAATTCTTGTTTGTATTATAATTTAAATTTAACACTTTTATCATATTATAGATTTGAAGAAAATGCATCGGCTGAGTGATTAGTATTATAATTTGTAAATTAGTCTTTATATTTATTATTTTGTATATACGAATTTTTGAATTTGTATTAAAATCTTGTATACGTTGCAATTTAATGATTTTTTTATTTTTTATATATAATGTTTCAAATTATCAATTATTTTTGTATAATTTTTGTAATAAATTAATCATAAAAATATATATCAAAACATTGTATACAAATATGGATTAAAAAAGTAACAAATAATTTATTCCAACTTAGTAACATTTCGTTAAAGCATAGATTTAAAAAATTGACTACATTTCACAAAGTATAGCTAAAAATATGTGACTACATTTTCATAAATGTAGCCAAAAACTTTTGCTAACATGTTTAGAAATGTAGTTATAAACTTTTACCTACGTTTTTAGAAACATAGCTAAAAACATTTATCTACGCTTCTGGAAACGTAGCTAAAAATACTTGGCTCCGTTTTTGGAAACATAAACGTAGCTAAAAACTTTTGGCTACATTTCTGAAAATGTAGCTAATAGTTTTTAGTTATGAAAAACAAGCATAGCCATATTCTTTGGTGACGATTTCTTCAATCGTTGCTAAAAGTTTTTCGCTATGAAAGCAAGGCATTGCCAAAACCTTTTTGCAACAATTAACCCAAAATGTCTTTTATAGTTTTCAGCTACAGAGATTTCGCGATGTTTTGGGCAACGAAACTAAATCGTCGCTAATCTCTATTAGTAACGATTTTAGTACCTTAGCTATGAATTTTTTGTAACAAAATGTCAATTTCGTTGTAGTTGTACTTTAGTGATAAACATCTCAGCTAATTGTAGTTTTGTGTTTTGATTTATCCTTATCTTGTACATAATTCTTCTTTTCTCACAATCGTGTACAAAACTACTCTAATACTTCATGCAAAATAAAAGCAAATATTATTTCCTTTCCTAAACTACGAATTACGAAGTACTGCAAATCTGCAATTAAATCCTTGGCAAAAACTCTGATAGTAATATACATGCACATACATCACACACCTCTACGAAGAGTTACTCCTTTTGTACTGTTATCCCTTACAGTAATGATGTAACCTGTTGCTTGCAGTATCTCACCATCGTCCGGATGTGATAAATACTAACCGGGAACTATTGTATTTGTTAGTTTTAAGTACCTTTATTTGCTAATACGTCCCTTTCCTTTTCAATCCAAAACTTTGAAAATGTCAAAAAGGAACATGTTGATACGGAAGTAGGGAGGATAACGACCACTTGTTGATGTCCCACAGAAAACGCTATGCTTGCGAAGTCAGTCAACTTGTCCTCTTTACCAGAAGAACAATGTAGCGATGGAATTCTGAAAATCCACGGTATCCATAACCAATCATTTTCCTTTTATCAGAAATATCACCTTAAAACAGCCTTTATCGCACTCATCCTTCTAAACAGCATTCTGTTTCCAACTACAAACATTTAAGAGAGATGGTTTCGTGACCTTATTCTAAGATACCTGATCATTTACTCTGTCAAAAGTGTTTAGCCGGTATATGAGGGTTGTCATACCTATGTGTATACGTGTATGCGTTTGCTTTCCATAAATGATAAAAATTCCCAAACGTTATTAGCTTGTGCTGTGTGTATTTACCAAATCCTTTGACGTGAACTAGACGTGATCCACGTTAGGTTTTAGTCGGGTCTTGCTAAATCCCAAATATAAAACATACATACTCAAACCTAATCCTATTTGTTTTTAGACCTTTGTCGGTTTAAAATTAAATCATAAAACTTGAATCAAAGTTAGTTTCGATCACATTTGACATGAGCATGTTAGTGTCTTAATGGATCCTGTTTAGCTAGAATGCGTTAGCTTATACTTTTTTCATGAACTTGAACATGATAAGGCCTAAAGTTGCAAAAGCCTTTCCAAGACCACCTATTTTTCACGCAGGCCATCACACAGTCTAACTTGAATGACTAATTTCATTTCTGATAAACACTCTTCATGGGATTCTATAACCACCATACATGTAAAAATATATGCATGTGTGATTTAATTTCTATAAAAGGAAGATATGGTAATAGATTGGGACCAGATGTCATTTGGAAATTTATATAGAATATGTAGATACTACTCAAGAATTGTAGGAAGATGGGAATTTGAGCTCAATTAACTCAATTTTTATGTAACCCTTTGCGTGGGTCTATGTATCCTGCGCTAGGCTTTTCTGTAGGATTTCTGTATTGTAACGTGATTTGTCCTCAGTTACTTCGTTTTGGATTTCCCCAACATCACATGCTAGTTTGTTGTCTTTCTCGGTGTTGTTGACCGATTGTTTGTTAGTTTCTTTGTGTTCTATATGATGGTATATCGATTTCATTCGGGTTTAGGCCACTTGGCAGATCATAAAAATCGGAATAATAGGCAGTTCCATTTTCTCATGCACAGCATCGAAATTAAGGGCATAGTTGCATAGTTGATGTCCCAGGTTCACCTGCTAAGTAGACCTTTTTAGTCCTGTACCACTTCTCAAAAGGCAGTGCATGTGCAGAAGTGTATGCTACTTCACTTGTTATCTTCCGAGTTTCGATGGTCACAGATGGTCTCTTATCCAAGATTTGCACCTCTCAACTGCAGATTCTTTCGATTTCTTTTCTAGTCACTCGGAACCAGCAGCAGCAGTTAGCCAATTACTAATTTTTTATTTGTTGGCGCTGATAACACGGGCTACCCCTGGTCAAAGTGTATACGGGGTTAACATTACCAATGTACGTGGCATTATTACACCTATGAACGGAGAACGGCTCTTTTCGTTGTAACTCCTAGGCTTATGGAATATTTTACCAATAAGTCTCATCGGAGCTGCATTATAGATTTCTAACCTATATACTAGTAAAGTGGATTATAAAACAAATTTCATAAGAGATCGAAGATAAACAAAGATTTACTGTAGCTCAAATTTTAGGTATGCTAGACAAGATACAAGCCATTTTGCTCAGTATGGGCTCAATTCTCAAGGCCAGTCTTTTAGAAATTTCCAATCTTTCCTTGTTTAACAAAGACCTCAAATAGGATCTATAGACTAAGACTTTCCAATACACAGGATCCTGATAAAGAGGTAAGTATAGAGCATACTTGTTTTTTTTTTGTGTGACTATGGCTACTGTTGGGTATCTCCCCAAATCCCAAATACTAGCTATGTGAGTTTTGCAAGGGTGAGCTTTATTTTACTTACAAGTGGTGGCTCACTAAGTAAAAAGTTCTTTATGATAAGATAAAATAGGTTTTGGTGGCTTATTGGAGAAGCCAATTTATGATAACATAAAATAGGGTTTACCCTTTTTCATTCTTGAGTTGTATTGTTTTAAAAACCAGAACGAAGAAGGAGAAAAAGAGAGTTATGTTTCATTGTTTTGGCGTGTGGGAAGGCAGCTGTTTGATGAGATAATCAAAAGGAAGTGGATCATCATTGACAAGTATTCAGAGTTGATATCTCTTGGGTTTGTAGAGAGCACTAAATTGATTAGAGTTTTTAATTTGTACTAGAACTAGAGATAATTGTACATGTCGTTGAGATTATTGTTGTTGGTTATCAATTGTACTCTTGATTATTATAGTGGATTGATTTTAGTCCATGGAGATCCAAACCGTGGTTTTTCCCCTAGTTGAGAGGGGTTTTCCACGTAAATTGCGTGTGTGTTGATTTTGCTTCTTGCACTTTATTTCTCTTACTATTATTGTTGTTGTGGTTCTGGTAATTTTCCCCAGCAAGTGGTATCAGAGTTGTGGTTGGAGGATCCCTTCGTAGGGAAAATTACTACTTCTTTGATTTAGGGAGGAATTAGTGTGAGAAGAGAATGAGTGAAAATAGTGCTTCGAAATTTCACGTTTCCTTGTTTGATGGGAAAATAAACTTTTGGGTGTGAAGAGTATTATTGAGGACTTGTTGGTACTACAAGATTTAGATGTAGCTTTGGAAGCGGACAAACCAACGAGTTTGAATGATGTCAAGTAGGCATCGATGAAGAAAAAGGTAGTTAGTACAATTCGATTGACTATAGCTTTGAAGATTAAGTACAACTACTTGAGTGAGACGAATCCAAAAGCTTTTATGGATAAGCTCCAAAGTGTATATACCTCCAAATCATTGACTAACATCTTGTTCTTGAGATGGGAGGTGGTGCAAAGTGTACCACGGTGCTCACTTAGTGATGTAAGGGAGGAAGACCGACAATAACATTTTCTATGTGGAGGGCCATTGCATTAGGAGGGATAAGGCCGTGAAAAAGAAGGTCTGATTCTTGGATGAGGTAAAGGTGTTTGGTGATTTGGGTCGAGGGAAGAAGATGTTAAGTATCTCCCCAAATCCCAAATACTAGTAGCTATATGAGTTCTGCTAGGGTTGGCTTTATTTTCCTTACAATTACCCTTTTTTTCTCGTGAGTTGTATTGCCATAAAAACTAGAATGAAGGAGGAGAAAAAGAGAGTTATGCTCTATTGTTTTGACATATAGGAAGATAGTTGTTTGACGAGATAATGAAGAGGAAGTGGATCATCATTGACACGTATTCAGAGTTGGTATCTCTTGAGATTGTAGAGAGTACTAAATTGATTAGGGTTTTTAATTTGTACTAAAACCTAGAGATAATTGTACTTGTCATTGAGATTATTGTTGTTGATTGTCGATTGTACTCTTAATTATTATAGTGGATTGATTTTACTCCATGGAGATCCGGACCATGGTTTTTTCCCTAGTTAAGAAGGTTTTTCACGTAAATTGCGTGTGTGTTGATTTTGTTTCTTGCACTTTATTTCTCTTGCTATTATTGTTGTTGTGGTTAGGGATGACAATTGTACCCGAACCTGATGGGTACCCGATAAAATTACCCGAACGAGGGCGGGTATGGGGAGCAAATTTTTACCCGTGGGGCGGGTATGGGGGGTTAACAAAAATACCCGTTGGGTATCGGGGCGGGTATAGGGATACCACCCCCATACCCGTTTACCCGTTATATAGTAGTTACAATTTTGCCATTATATATATATATATATATATATATATATATACAAACCCAACAATTACCCAAATCCCTATTCAATTCTTCCTCAATCCATTCCCCATCAACGCAGTGTCGCCGTCAGCCATCATTCACAACTTCACGCCGCCATC
>JAOQMR010000006.1:19935474-19946585 GCA_027563865.1 Erythroxylum pelleterianum | reverse complement strand
TGCTCCGTGATATATGTGAGTGCACATTGAGCTATGCTCTGTGATATATGTGTATGTGCTAGTCGAGCTATGCTCCTTGATTTTGTTCTGACTGAGCCTTCGAGCCAGTAATTATAAGTGAATGTGAAAGGCATTCAGTCACAACAATAATAACGAATGCGAGTCTCATATGCATAAGTAAATGTTTTATATATGATCTGTTTGACAATAATTATATGTTATGCCTCATTGTGCAATTGTTGAGTTGAATTGTGTGGCCGTATGATTTATTTGTTTATCTTGTGATATTTGCTAATCCGGTGAAATCATCAATGATGGTTCACTCACCGAGTTCGCAATTCTCAACAAAATTGCAATGTGTTTTCAGGTACGAAGCAGGAGACCTAGTTCCTTAGTCCGACTTAAGGAACCTTTTTGGATAGAGTCATGGCTCAGAGGTCTGTCAGCTGTCACCAGGAGTTTTCTAGTTTGAGTTTTTGCGAACTGCTAGGTTTTGTATAAGCTTTGCAAGTAGTCGTTCGATGGTATCAATGTAAAAGCATGATAACTGATTGGTTTTAAAAAAAATTCTGATTTTCGAGTATGCTAGTTGATGCCATGTGTTAGATAGGTTGCCATGCTTTTATCGGATTTGTTTTGCTCCAACATACCATCATCATAAGGTATGTACTTGGATGCCCTCAGGATATTCGGGTACTTACCTTATGGTAGTGGGATGTTGCAATCCCTCTCATGCACCTAGTGATCGCAACAACTCTAGAGGATGAAGAGGAAGACAACCCTTTTATCATTTTAACCTTATCTCTTGTTTTACTTTTTGGCCAACAACTCAACTGCCACCAATACCCTCAAATGGCTTATATGGACCTACACTCTTTTACATTATGGTCCTCTTATTTGACCTAACGTTTTAACTCATTCCTTCTAATGCTTCTAGCCACCAGCCACCCCATAATTATAATCAAGCCCATATTCCACCCAATCCTTTTACTCGACCTGGATTCAATAATAAACCTCTCACTTAATGTCAAATTTGTTAGAAATGGGGCATATTACTATCCATTATCACTTTATGTATTATGCATATTAAAGTCATCCACTTGGATCTTCAATTTATTCCTAAACTCTCCCTATCACCTTCGCTGCCTTAGACATTCATGCTCCTCCTAACAATTCATAGTTTACCTCCAGTGTTGTTGTTGAATGGATACTTAACATTGGTGCTACCATTTACATGACACTAAACTCTAGACTTTGAAATGTTATATAATGGTCCAAATCAAGTTATTATTGGTGATGGTTAAACACTTATTATTTCCTTATTAATAATTTTACTTTCCCTACCCCAAGTTATCCCCCTCATCTCAATGATTTTTTAGCTTTTCCCCATTTCACTACTAATGTAACATCCCGTCCCCATATTAAGGGTTAGAATTTACATTTCAATAATGGAGAAAATAGCAATGTGAGAGTTAGAAAATTTTGCATTTCATGCTTAGCAAAATGTCAGCATACATGCATATGGATTTGAATTTTTGCACACATTTAAAGCGATTGTACATGCACTCATTGACATTCTGAGTATAATTGAATTGTAATGTGATATTGTTGAAAATTTTGGTTACAATGATGAATAATTTAAATGGTGGATTTGAGAATTAGGAATTGTTTACAACTGTATTGAATAGATTCTGGATTGTGATATATAAAAAAATTTACGTAAGTTGATGAAGAAATAATTGTCTCTGTTATGGGTTAGAAGATTACGTATATGGTTAATGTACTGTTCATGCATGATTCATGTATGAAGTGTTAGCAGAGGTGAATTTGAATAAGTGAATTAGTGTGGAGTATTTTTAATGCAAAGTGTATAATGAAATAAAGTTGTTGTTGAAAACGTAAGATACAGAAAAATAGAAGTGCAGGAATTAGTGTTACCCGAATATGCTCTGTTTTTGGTGTTAAGTGTGGTCTTCATTTTGATCCGTTGTGGAAATGAAGTTAAGCTAGTTTAATGATAAGTATAATAAGAGATGAGAAGATTGTCTAAAATGAAAGTTGAGAAGAAAAACAGAGATTGTGCAAAAAAGTTGAAAGGCAGAAAAGGGTGAAACGCAGAACATGAAGAAGATGAGTATTTGATATTTGGGTTTGTGATGATTTTGAGAATTTTGAGTAAAATTTCATATTTATGGATACTGTGAATTTCTGGTGAATGAGTTAAATGAAAATGGAGTGGAAAAACTAGAAATGAAAATTTAAGTGTTGGATTTAGTAAAGGAAAACACGTTAGAGAAGTTGGTTGAGAATGAAGAGATAAGAGAGGTTAAATCTTGATCTGAACTTCCATGAATTAACTGTATTGATGTAGATAGATTTTGACAAAATTGTCTTCATGAAAGTTGTAAATCTTTCTTTTAGCTTTCTATTGAAATAAAGTTTGCAATTTTTGGAGTTATAGATCAAAAGTTATGGAGGTTTAAAGTTGGGTATGTGACTAAGGAATGAAGGACGAAAATCGCTATCGTGCATTGGCATTTGAAGTTTGCACGATAGCGACTTTGGAAGTCCAAGGGTGAAAGTCACTATCGTGCATTTGGTGTTTTAAAGGTGAAAGTCGCCATCGTGCAATTGCATGATAGCGATTAGCTGATGAACATCCGATGGTTTGTTTGGCTATATCTTCTTCGTCCGACCTCCAAATGACTTGGTTCTTAAACCATTGAATTCGTAAGACATTGATCTACCCCTCCACAAAAATTCATAACAATCTGAAATCAATTGAGAGAGTTAGAGTGAAAATCGTGGGATGGGCCTGACAGTGTTTATTCTTCAACATTTTGTCTTTATCTGTCACACCCATGACTTTTGCACACTCATGTTCCTCTCACACCTATGACTTTTCTCACACCCATGACTCATTCTCACAGGCATGACTCCTGCACAGGTGGGACTTTCTTCACTCACGCCCGTGAGTTAATTGCAAGAGTGAATGTTTAATTGTCTTGTCATGCTACAGTGCTCTCTAATGGTTGTTGAACATTATGCAGCCGAATCATCTAGCTTCCTTCGATAATAACTTCTTCTCTAGACCTGCAAATGATTTGATTCTTTATTCATTGGATTCCTAAGACATTGGTTTACGTCTCCACAAAATTTGGTAGCATTATGAATTGGGTGGACAAAGATTGATTGAATGAAAGAGAGGGAATTTGATGGAATAGTGAACTGGTGTTATTTTACTGAACACACTTCAGTATTTTGCTTATATCTAGATCTTTAGGATTCCAAATGAGATGATTTTTGATTTGGAATAAACTAAATAATATTACTACAAATCATCTGAAGAATTCGAATTGTGATTCAATCTTTAAGATATTAAAATTTTGGATGGAAGTTGTGCATAGTATACTGTTTTAGACAAGAGCAGTCCGAAAATGTTTGAAGTATATCTTTCAAATCACTGTACCAAATTGAATGATCTTGGTGTCAATGGAGACGTAAGACATAGGGGAATATGTTTCTAGAAGAAAGTGTTACAAAATAATTTCAGTATTAAGGTCTAAAAGAACATGCAAAGTTGACCTGAAATGCTGTGGTTATGGAAAAATCTGAAAATGATTTAATGGGTTATAACTTGTGATTGCAGTGGTATTATTGAGTTTTAAACTTAAGTATAAATTATTCTTAAGTAAGTCTTAATGAAGGGAAGTGGATGTGTGGATAAGAAGCTATAAAGTTAAGATTTTTATTACCCTTAAAAGACAAGCTACTGTACTTGTCTTTATCTTTCTTGAAACTTCTTTCTCTAGAGTTCCTCCAACACAAAGTTTTTCATCAAATATTCACCAAAGTTAAATTTTGTTTTTCTCTGTTTGTCTTCACTTCCACTCTGATATTTCTTTCTTCTATCCCAAGAAAAATCAAACCTCCTTGTCAACTTTCAAGTTGATGTACGTGGATGCATGAGGGATTAGGGTTACGTAATTTTGCAGATATTGGAGCTTCAAACAAGTAAGCTTGATATGATTATGTATTTTTGTATGAAATGAAGCATGCATCGTTAATTCACCACTAAATGGTTAAGAACAGTGATATTCTTATTTTATGGAAAATGAGTGAGGAGATTTAGTGTGCCGTACATGGTGATTTTCTTTGGATTTGATGACTGTAATGTTATGGGATAATGTTAAACGAGTTTTTGGAGTTGAAAGATCAATGAAAATGTGTATGTGATGAGAGCAAAAAAAATTTGGAAACATGAATATGTAATCCTCTATTATGTTGGTGTTTTTATTGTTCATATACATATATATACGTAAGCTTTGGAGCATTTTTAGAGATGATTAAAAATGAATTTAGAGTTAAAAGGTAGGTGTATGGTGATGTCTGGAAATGTGAAAGAACGATTAACGTGATAGTTAGAGGATTAAATGAAGAAAATACAAAAGTTAGAAATGCAGAAAAATTGAAAGTGAAGAAGTGCAGAAAATGTGATGAAATGCGTGAGTGTTCTGGTTTTTGGATGATTATGAAAAACGATAGATTTTTTATTTGGTTGTGATTTGTGAGCTAAAATGAAATAGGAATGAAGAGGAAATATTGAGATTTAAACAAAAAGTTGATTGTAACACACGGGTATGTATTGAAAAAGTAGTGGATGAGTTATTAACATCAATTTACCAAAGGATTGAGTGTATGATTCAAAGAAATGATAAGTGATTAAGTTATGAAATGGGTAAAAGCCCGGGATTGTCACTGAGCATGCATTGTACATAGTCCATTTATACAATTGTGCATAAATAAATGCTTGTAGGTGTGCAACTATTAATGTATGTGCAACGTGCGTCTTGCATAAATGGGTTGTGTAGGCTAAACGCCTGCATTCAGGCGTTCTTAGAATTTGGAAGCAAATTCTAATTTGGAGCGTACTGTGAGTAGACCGAGATGGTCTCATTTCATTGTTTATTCTGTTTTGAATTTTGTATTGATTGACTACTGAATGCTTATATGAATGTGAATGATTGTGTTGATTTCTGGACAGAATGTCCGATGCTTGTGATGTTGATTGGGATATTGGAATGCTACTTGTATGTGAATGAGATGAAATAAGTATGCATAATATGATGGTTAAATGTCGGACCACGGTCCAATGACAAATGTGTTTTGAATATGCATTTGTATATGAATGAAAGTGTGATACACAACTTTAATGTTGAATGCTGGACTACAGTCCGATGATGTGTGAATGTGAGTGAATGACAATATGCAAATGTGATTGAGGCATTCCATTCCATGAATGCATAAAATATAATGGAAGTTGTGACCAGAGTATCCACCGATTAGAGCTTCAAGCTCAACGTGTGAAAAAGAGCCTCGAGCTCAAAAGTGTTTCAGAGCCTCAGGCTCAACGTTTAATGAGCCCTATATGAGACAGATTATCGATGAGCCCTATATGAGACAGATTATCGATGAGCCCGATATCCAATGGATACGGGACAGTTTAGGCACTCAATCACAACAAAGTAATAAATAGAAAGTGGGTCTCATATGCACTGCATATGCATAGCATGAATGATTAAAGTGCATTGAATGTGAAATGTGAAATGTTGTGAATGTGATTTATGTGTTACGTGACTGGATGAGCCATCGATGATGGTCATTCATTGAGTCCTCAAAACTACCCAAAAATTTGCAAATATTTTTCAGGATTCAGAAGAATACCCCGTTAGGCAAACGGGCGTATACTTATTGCATGCAAGGGAAAGATAGAGATCGGGATCAGTTCGCGTCTGCATTAATGTTTTCCTATTTTTTGTATAAGTTTGTATTCCAAAATTTTTGTATAATGTGTATACAAAGGTTTTTATGGTGGAATTTAAAAACATTATGACTAAAAAGTTTTGTTTTTATAATGGGCCCCAATTGGCTATTGCAATCCTATTGATTGTACTGTGTTGACTGAAAATGTTTATGAATGAAATTGGGCCCAATTTGGTTATAGATTTTCGTACATTATATTTGTGGTTTCAAAAAAAAGTTATACCGATTTTTGACTGGTTGAGTGTTCTAGTACGCCACCCTCATAGGGCACAGACTCGGATATCACCCATAGATGTCGGGCACATCTCTTGCAAGAGTAGGGTGTTACAACTAACCTGATCTTTGTTACCATATTTGTAAAAGATAATTCTTACTTTACTGAATTTAACCCTTTTTTGGATATATTATAAAGGACCTCAATACTAAGACATCACATTATTAATAATAGTCTTATCCTCCTTATTTATGCCTCTCTCCTTGAATATTTTGGTATGAAGCATCTTGTACTACTGTTTACCTCATCAATTTGTTACATACCCCTATTCCTCACCATAGGTCCCCTCATGAGCCCTTTTTTCTCATTAAACCAAATTTATCTCATCTTTGTATTTTTGGTTATGCATTTTTTTTTTCATTTTTTACTCTCATTTGTAAAAACTTTTACCAAAGTCTACATCATATTTCTTAACTAGATATTCTTCTCACTATAAAGGTTATCATTGTTTTGATCCTCATACTTATAAACTTCATATCTCTTATCATATTTTCTTTCTTGAGCATGACTTTCCTTATGCCACCTCCCTTCCATTTTCTTCCTCACTCTCTTCTTCTGATGTCATGTTACCTCTACTATGTAACCTTTCTTCTCTCTATTCTTCATCTTCTTCTAAACATCTCTTTTAAACCCATCTCTTCCTTCTCATCCTTTTATTCATATTCTATGATCACTTATACGTATGATCACACCTTATATTCCTCATAACTTCTTTGATTTCATCACATATTTGACCATCACCCATAATCCATTTATTCCTAATCCCACTTTCTTTAACTAAGCCAATAAATTTCCTAATTAACACCAAGCCATACTTGATAAGTTCAATGCTCTACATTGCAATCAAACTTTGACTCTTATTCCTTCACACTTTAAAGCCAATATTCTCAATTGTAAATAGGTTTTTTGCACTAAATAAAACCCTTATGTTATTATTTAACGTTAGAAAGCTTGTCTAGTTGCCAAAAGATATCAATATGTTCTAGTTATTGATTATACTAGCACTTTTAGTCATGTTGTTAAACCTACCACTATTCGCATTATCATTACTCGTGCTCTTAATAATAATTAGCTTGTTTGTTAGCTTGATATAAATAATGCCTTTCTTCATGATCTTCTTTAAGAACCAGTGTTTATGTTCTAACCTTCTGACTTTATTGATCCTCAGTATCCCTCTTATGTTTGTTGTCTTTAAAATGTTTTGTATGGTCTTAAACAGACTTCATTTGCTTGGTTTCATTGTTTAGGTCAGAAACTTCATGAATGTTATTTTACTTATACCAAATCCCACTTATCCCTTTTTGATCACTCTACTCCAACTTATACAACTTATCTCTTAGTTTTTGTGGATGACATCCTAATCATTTGTTTTTCCCTCCCTTTCATCAACTCACTCATTCATGATCTTAACAACACATTTTCCATTAAGGATCTTGGCCCTCTTCACCATTTTCTTGATATTGAAGCCACTAATACACTAAATGAACATTTACTTACCTAAACTCAAGACATACAAGATCTTCTTCATCGAACAAGACCCAATACCTCTAAACCCGCTAATACACCTATCACACCTCGTTTGGTTGGCACAGATTGTTGCTAGGGAAAGTAATCTTTTTTCCTAATATTTAAATTATTACGTTTGGTTCGTTTTTTTTTAGTTAGGAAGATAAAAACTTTCCTAATTTAGGGAAAGTAGTGGCACTTTCCTTGGAATCTAAATCCCAATACCCCTTGGTATTTAGATTACTTTCTTCAGGAATTTAATCTAAAAATACACTAGACAATTTAACCCTTCCTTATCTCTCAACTTTGAGACTTTAAAATATATAAATTTTAAATAATTTTGATTTAATAATTAAAAATATATAAAATAAATATTATTTTATAAATAATAATTTTTAAATTATTTTATTAATACGTTATTAATAAACATTATATAAAATATTAAAATAAATTTAAATAGAAATATTTTTGTAAGTTTTATTTAATTTATAATTATTATTAGTAATAAAAATATTTATTATTATTTTAAAAACAAAAATTAAAAATTCACAATAATTATAAAAGTTGAAATAAATAAAATAACTAATTAAAAACTTTGAAAAAATGGGGGAAGGAGAGATAAGAGAGAGGGAGGGAAATTTTAAAAAAAATTTAGAATTTTGCAAAAAAATTTCCTATTTTTTAAATTTTCGGTATCAGACGATATTTAGATTTCGAATATTTTTGCTCAGAAGTTTCAATCGACAATCTTCAGGTTTATGTTTTTCCTTATTTAACGATTTCAATTTTTATTCTGTTTGTATGGATATAATTGAAAACACAAGTCAAAATTAAGTTACATTCTATAAAATACTCTTACATACCAAATATTATAATAAGAATCGACTCAACTTTTCTATTAGAATTTTTATAAGTATTCAAATATGTAAATATCTTTACTTTCCTATAAATTTATTTTTCAAAGAATCATATTCGAAATTTATTTTACTTTCCTGCCAAACAAAGAGGCCTTACAGTAAAGTAATGATGTAACCTGTTGCTTGCTGTATCTCATCATCATCCGGATGAGATAAAATACTAACCGGGAACTATTACCTTTGTTTGCTAATACTTCCCTTTCCTTTTCAATCCAAAACTTTGAAAATGTCAAAAAGGAACATGTTGATGCGGAAGTTAGGGAGGATAACGATCACTAGTTGATGTCCCAAAGAAAACGCTATGCTTGCGAAGTCAGTCAACTTGTCCGCGCTCGGTAACCAGAAGAGCAATGTAGCGCTGGAATTCTGAAAGCCCACAGTATTCATGACCAATCATTTTCCTTTTATCAGATTACGGACGGATTCACATGGGCAAGTGGGGGCACTTGTCTTTATTACCTCAAAAAAGTTTTATATAAAAAGTTATTATTTTAAATTTTGATATTATTAAAAAATAAAATTTTGCTTACATTCTCATTAAAAATAAAATTTTATCTCTATTAAAATTTTGTCCTTGCTCAATAAAATTTCTAATATTACCTTTAAACAGCCTTTATCGTACTCATCCTTTTAGCAGCGTTCTGTTTCCAACTACAAACATTATAGAGAGATGGTTTCGTGACCTTGTTCCAAGATACCTGCCTGATCATTTACTCTGTCAAAAGTGCTGAGCCGGTAGATGAGGGTTGTCATACATATGTCATATGTGTATACATGTATGTGCTCGCTTTCCATAAATGATAAAATTCCCAAACGTTATTAGCTTATGATGTGTGTATGTATCTGCCAAATCCTTCGACGTGAACTAAACGTCATCCACGTTAGGTTTTAGTCGGGTCTTGTTAAATCCCAAATATAAAATATACATACTCAAACTAAATCCTATTTATTTTTAAACCTTTATGGCCCGTTTGGTTTAATGACTGGAATAGATAAAAAATAAAATAATTATTCTTAGAAATAGATGAATAGAAAAGACGAGAAATATAATAGAATAGGTATTACTTTGTTTGGTTTACTGCTAAATAATTTTTATATCAGTGTTTAGTTTGAAAATATAAACTTGAAATGACAAAGAAATAACTAACAAAAATACCAAAATATCTTTATTCTTATCCTTCTTATTATTATTAATATTTTTATTTTTTATTTTATTATTATTAAATTACTTATTATTATTTATTTTATTTATTTTATTATTATTAAATTCCTTATTATTATTTATTTTTTATTATTTTATTATTTTATTATTAAATTCCTTATTATTATTAATTTTTTGTTATTATTATTAAATTCCTTATTTTTATTAATTTTATTGTCAAACAGCAGTGCACCATCTCTATCACGATCGTGCAACTTCCTGATATTTCCTCTCTGTCACGATTATGCTTATGCACGATCGTGCAACTCCCTGAAGTTTCTTCTTTGTTACGATCGTGCAATTTCATGATGTTTTCTCTCTGTTATGATCATGCAACTTCCTAAAGTTTCCTCTCTGTCAAGATCGTGCTTGTGCACAATCGTGCACTACCTGATAATCCCTTATTCCAGCATCATTCCAGCTTCACAGGGGTGACTTAATTAGTCACCTCCTTGCGTGGCTAGTGACTTAACTAGTCACCCCGTGCAAATTCGTAGACACTAAAATGAAACAAAAGATTTGGAGTATGTTTGAAGTAAATGAAGTTCTATAACTTACATGTTTTCTTTTTACAGTTTAACATAAACATAATTGTCATACTAAAGTATTTCAAGAATTTTTTATGACTTATTTCAATTGCTAATAACACCATTTATTCAATATTCAATTTGAAGTTCACTATAATTAAGTTAAGTTATAATTAAGTCAAGTCCACTATAATGAAAAACAGAAGAGTTGTGCCCTCTACCAACATTTGGTTTCCTTTTACAAATGGGCCAAGTTGGGTTTACATGAAAAACTGAAGAAAAAAGCAATTATTGGTGACAAATAGTAGGGGAAAGGTTGTCCTTACTGAATCAATGCAACTGGCAGAGAAATGTTGAAGAAAATTGACGACAACGTGAAAAGCAAGAGCCAGAGATGAGCGTGAGTGAGACCAGACTAGAGAGTGGAGAAAAGAGACGAGCGTGGGAGAGAGAGCCATTGGGCGTGAGTGATACCAAACGAGATAGTGATGCTGCATGAGTGAGAAAGAATCGTGGGAAGAGAGGACGAACTTGCTGTTGAGTAAGTGAAAAAGTATTGTGAGAGGAGATGATGAAATTGTCAAGTTGAACAATTTATTGTGTTTGCATTCCAAACGTGCGTGGAATAGGTAAAGACAAGGGTTAGTTATCTTTAAGTATTTCTTGATATCTAGAAATTATTAATGCCATGAATGATTATTCTGTAGGCTTTTTCTTAAGCAAACAAAGAATTCCTAATTATTAGGAATAGATGGGTAATAGAATCTGGTTTTGCCAGATTTTGGTTGAACGGAACGTTGTCGTTCTGGTCCATGTGTTGATCACTTGCGAAGCTCTCGATGCTGCGTTACCTGCAAAACAAG
>JAOQMR010000006.1:19922386-19935374 GCA_027563865.1 Erythroxylum pelleterianum | reverse complement strand
GGAAGATCTCTACCTCTGCATGGAAAGTCGTCTTCTGCTCGTTGGCTAGTCCCGAAGATCACGCACCATGCTTGGGCCGGACTTCTTAGACATATGGACCGATCGGCCCAGGCCTGACAAGGCCGACCCGACCAGAATCAAAGTTAGGTTCGATCAAATTTGACATGAGCATATTAGTGTTTTATTGGATCATGTTTAGTTTGAATACGTTAGCCTATAATTTTTATTTTTAACTTAGAACATGATAAGGCTTAAAGTTGCAAAAGCCTTTCCAAGACCACCTATTTTTCACGCAGGCCATCACACCGTCTAATATGAATGACTAATTTCATTTCTGATGACACTCTTCATGGGATTCTGTAACACCATACACGTAAAAATTTATGCATGTGTGATTTAATTTCTATAAAAGGAAGATATGGAGATTGGGACCACGTCATTTGGAAATTTATATAGAATATGTAGATGCTAATAAAGAATTGTAGGAAGATGGGAATTTGAGCGCAATTAATTCAATTGTATCATGCGCTGGGCTTTTCCAACTTTGTGTAGGATTTCTGTATTGTAACGTGATTTGTCCTCAGTTACTTCCTTTTGGATTTCCCCAGCATCACATGCTAGTTTGTTTTCTTTCTCGGTGTTGTTGACTGATTGTTAGTTAGTTTCTTGTGTTCGTATATATATGATGGTATATCAATTTCATTCGGGTTTAGGCCACTCGGCAGAACATAAGAAATGGAATAATAGGCAGTTCCATTTTCTCATGCACAGCACCGAAATAAGGGCATGGTTGTGTAGTTTATGTCCCAGGTTCACGTGCTAATAGACCTTTTTATTCCTGTAACACTCCTGAAAAGGCAGTGTCATGTGCACAAGTGTATGTTACTTCACTTGTTATCGTCCGAGTTCCGACAGTCACGGATGGTCTCTTATCCAAGATTTGCACCGTTCAACTACTGATTATTTCGATTCCTTTTCTAGTCACTAGGAACCAAAACCTTTTGCAATAGCAATTAACCAATTACTAATTTTTTATTTGTTGCCCAGATATCACACAGGCTACCCCTAATCAGAAGGCACACAAAGATAACGTTACCAAGGTACATTATGTTGTTACTGGTAAAGCAAACACACAAAAGAGGAGTATGAAACTTTTTAGTGATTAATGATTCATTCAATTGGCATCAATTTCTCAAGTTCCATTGGTGGGAGCTGCCTCAAAATTTGCATGATCGTGGTTTGATCATGAACTCTGTCAACTACCACATACAAAGCATCTGAAGTGAAATTTGGAAAATTCATATCTACCGTATGATTTTGCAAACGATACATCATTTGATGGTGAAGAGTGGTCATAATGGCTGAAAGCTCTTATTCTGCTCTAGTGATCGGGATCTGGACTTGGAGTCGCTCAGATAAGGCAGGATCATCCAACCTAACATTAAAGTCAGGAGCAATTATAAGGATGACACTTCCATTATTAAAGGTTGTCAACAGAGTACCAATTAAGATATTTTGATACGTTTTATATGCTGTGTCAATAAGAGAGATCTAGATTGTAGCTTAAATTCCTTTTCTACTATAGAGAGTGAGAACATGATGAATAACTCTAACATGTAGATATGTATGATTCTGCTCTCTTTAAAGAGAGATAAGTTCCTTTGAAATTTCTAGCTTCACATATTGCTCTGTTGTAGTAGCTTTCAAACCACATTGCTCTAGACGAGAGCTTTTGATAGTTTCTTTGACCTTTAGACGATAGATAAAAGAATAACTCTTATACTTCATATCCAAGAACAGTCACGGGAGTATATGTAGGGATTGAGTAAAAGTAATGAAATATCATAAATATGGCTCTCAGTAAGGAGATGAGTAATTTATACAAAGTGTTCAATTCGATTGGAAAGAGTTTTTTTAAAATATTAGAAGGGAGGTTGGCTATAAAGAGAGATGAAGAAAGATGAATATGATTACTAGGTTAAGGAAATTCCTTACTTGCTCTTATACGGAATAATGTAATCGCAGTCAATAACACTCGTAGCTCTAAAAAGGTATTCTTCTATTTATTAAGAAGAAGAATAATTCCTATAAAAAGAAAAAAAAATTCCCTGAAACCCAAAATTTAGTGGGGAAAAAAGATCCCATGGCCATAACCCTGTTCTAGTTGTGGTCCACCAGGACTTAAATGAGTGGAGTATGACAATGAAACACAAAAAATAGACAGCAACAAGCAACATGTAAATGTACAAAAGTTGAAGGTGACATACTGACATAGAGGGTGGCACCGCCTGACTTATTAGGTGAGGTTGTCCTTTCTTTCCCAACCTTTTCGTTTGCAATTTATATTTAAATGCTGATGTGACCTTAATTAATTGTTAAGGGATCAACTTGCAAGTATTTGATTTATAACATAATAATTGTGTACAAGATTAACGGAAGTTATCACTTGGATTAGATGTTCTTACTTCTTATCAATCATACATATCAAAATTGTTAGTTGATGATTTTTTTTATTTTAATACGTAAATATCGTTATTTCCATCTTATATTAATACAATGATGTCTATCTGTTTGTTTCTAAAATATACGCAAGTTAACTCAAGTACCACCGTATATCATAATCTGACTGTATAATCCTAATTCCTAACTAAAAATGGAACAAATAGATTTTTTAAAATTTTATGACGCGATCTACTATCATAATAAGAATCTAGAAAGAAAAGCACAGAGCAGAAGAAGAAACAACGGGCATGAAATTAATCTGGATATTTCTTGACTTTTTTGCTTCATCTCCTGGCCTGAGTTGGATATCAGCTGAAACCGAGGTAGTCAAACTCAAAGATGTTTAGCCCACGCGTTACGCCCACGTTCGAGACTAGTATTGCCCACCCCCCATACGCGGCTCTTCCTTTCTGCCTTTCCCTTTCTCTGCAACGGGATCTGATCCCCTGTCCAAGTTACCGTGTACCAACCGTGTCCAAGTGAATCTTAGCCATTCATTTGTGTGGGACCCACACAAGTGAATGGCTAAGATTCACTTGGACACAGTTGGTACACGGTAACTTGAACAGGGGATTTGAGGTGCTCTGCAACGCAATATAATTATAAACTACATCATTACACTTATACCGTATGACTAAATCAACTCCTGCTGCCAGTGCCAGCACATCATGACGAAATTCCCATAACCAGACGCAAATCCCTTCAGTTCAGGATGCATTTTTGCACTGTATTTATTAATAGAACTGTATGTTATTTTAGCCTATAATTATTAATGTAAAAGTAAATATATATAAAAATTATAATTAGTTAAGAAAATCCATTAACACGTTATTTTAATGTGGTATTTTAGGTAAAAGAAAAAAAACAACTGGGTATTCCACCCACACGCGTCGATTGTTACGACCCGATCCCTTTCCCGCTTTCTTCGATGTTGGCGTCTTCTCCTTTGCCTGCCTTTATATATGAGCTACTTTCCTCTTACCATCATCTCTCTGTTAATAATCTTCTCCTCTTCCACTTGCAGTAACCCAGTTCATCTCACTTGATAGTGCTTGCTTTTAGTTCTCAAATTTATGCCGATTCTTAACCAAGCCCATCATCGTCCAAATATCCATTTCTCTGCAGATATGGAACAACTCACTTTCATCCTTCCAATTTTAAGGCCTCTGCTTTCTATTCTCTCCGCTTTCTTCGTTTTCCCACAAAAAAAGTTGCTGTCTTTGCCACTTGAGAGGATCGAATCGTTTGGTTCTCGCACTGGCAGGCAATTACAGCGTTATGACAAAGGTTACCGCCAAGTTGTTGGGTAGGTTTTTTTTCCCCCTTTTTCCTTTGTTTTTTAACCAAAATTTTCTTGTGTTTCAATCCCTGGGTTATCTTGCTAGGGGTTTTCATGTTTTGGTTGAAACTGTACTGAAAATCTTTTGCTTTTTTTCACTATGCAGGTGCATTCCGTATAGATACAGAAAGATTAACGAATTAACTGATGGAACTTTTGTTCAAGAATTGGAAGTTCTTGTGATCAGTCCACAGAAGGGTCCTGGGATGCTATTCCCAAAGGTACTAAACACTAGTCAATATTGCATTTCTTGATCTCTAGTTTCTTAGACATAGTATAGAATTGTTTCTTTTTCAGCCTTAACTAACAAAGCGGTTCGTTGCAAATTTAACTTTCAGGGCGGTTGGGAAGAAGACGAGTCGATGGAAGAAGCGGCTTTGAGAGAGACGAGAGAGGAAGCAGGAGTTGTTGGCATTGTTGAAGTGAGTATCTATGGAAGCTTTTTGGTCACAGAGTACTCTCATAGAAATTATTTTCTAAACTTAATTTACTCTTGCAGAGAAAATTGGGGAAATGGTCGTATTCAAGCAAAAGAGGTGGCAAAATGCATGACGGTCACATGTTTCCTTTGCTAGTACAAGAACAATTAAATGATTGGCCTGAGAAAAATTTCAGGAAGCGACAATGGGTATGTGAGATTTTACCTATGTTGTTTTCTTTGTTGGGCTTGATGGGATTCTAATTTGTACTCGAACATGGGATGTTCTTCAGGTTACTGTTAATGAAGCAAGAGAAGTATGCCAACAGCAGTGGATGAAACAAGCTTTAGAAGAATTGGTGAAGATTCAATTGCCTTCCAAACAGCAAAAGACTGTAAAATAGAGAATCGATAGTAGGCGGTGCCTTTTGTTTTCAAAACTGATGATATGGGTAGACAAAAGTTCACTCATACAACAGTTTCTTGGACCAAAAATTGGTCCTTTTGTTTGTATATACAGTAACACCATTCTTTGAATCTTTCAACTAGAAAACTTTAAGATGGTTTCTTACTAAATTGTAGTCATCCTCTTTCCGAGTAGCTTGCCTGAAGCCAATTGGAGTTTGGTACACAAACAGCACAACTATGTAAAATTTATCATGTACCTTTACTAGGCGAAGTTTCCTGGCATAAAAAGTTTCATAGGAACTTATTATATTGCCAATTTCTCAATACGGATCATTTATATTGAACAACGGATGCGCAATTATCAATTTTGAGTTTTGAGTTCTTGCTTCCTACATCTCTATATTCCTTTCCTCTACTCGTAAGATACATGCAATTAGTAGTGGACTTTTGCTAACGATCATAAACCCCACAATATGGCGCCTGTCCGATAAACTTAAGCTAATGATCTCTATCTCTCTCTATATATATGTATATGTGAAAGTTAAACGGAAGTCCAAATTGAGTTGAGAGTTTAATATCGATTTCCCTTCATCTTCTTCCACCATTTTAACATACAAGAGAAGGAATTAACGCACTTCAAGCAACGTTACTTTTAATAAACTCAAACCAGTAAAATTTTCCTATAACGATGAAAGCAGCCAGTGACACACAACCAAGAGACGACCAAGGGGCGCAGATGCACCAAGTGACGGAGTCGGGGAGAGAGAGTCGAGCAATAGTCGAGATATGGATAGGCAGAGGCTATAGGGTACGGAATTTTAGGTCTTTTCTCTATTAATTAACAAATCAAGATCATTTTACTTTATTAACAAAACGAAGTTGATCAACTAATAAAAAAAACACCGAAGTTAAATTAATTCAACTTTGGCAATGGATAAAATGTTTGAAAAATTTCCTCTAGCTTCAAGACCGGGGGAGCACACAAAGAAGCAACCTCTCTCCTATGCTTCTCTTTCCCTTTTCTCCAGCAGTAACCGTAATCTACTATGCTAGTTATTACAAAGGTTTTCATTTAACACTGAACCTATCCGTAAGATACGTCTACTCATTTGCATGACAATCTTAATTAGGCCTTTCTAAACAAGACTCAACCTTTCCACGTGATCATCGACTAACAATCTAGTTCTCGAACACCTCACGACTCTCGCAACATTTAACTTTCACACTTGCAAGAAAATTACGGAAGCACTAGAATAGTAAAGGTAACAATAAGAACAAGAGAAAGAGATATTGATAAAAGTCAACCTTCGTTACTTCCCTTAAAGTATACAAAGTACTACTCTCTCAATCTCTATGTCTCATAACATTCTCCTCTTGATTACGAGAGCAATACTCAAATGAGTTATTTATAGGCATCTCTAGATGACTAAGTTTGAATTCTACTATAACTCTACTAGCTAAGATCACTCTAATAGCTAAGATCACAATCTTATCCTTATCAGATTATATCAAACTAACCAATAGATGACATCTTCATCTAATTAAGACTCTATCTAATAGGATTAAGCTACATCACAATAACAAGATAAAAGGTTACATTATTAGGAATGATTATCCATATCCACAAAGATCTCATCTATTTTCAGATGATCTTTCCACATGATCTTTATCTCTTAAAGTTGATCTTCATCCATTGTGATCTTATCCACCACATCATCTAAGATCTTCGCATCTCTATTCGTTGATGATGAGTCATCCAAGTCAATAGCACATTAGTCCGATCCAATGCTTACCTATGTCAATTCCATTAGCCATAGTTCATCCACTTGAGCACACCCTAAGTCCTTAATCCATCAAGAACTCAGGCTTAGCCAAGTCAGCTTGTACAAGGTCCCAAACTCTCCCAAAACTTGCACCATGCTTGATCTACTTGCTAACCTTTCACTCGAGGTTCGGCTCAAGCCTTCTTTTTGTCTGCATCTGAATCTTGCATCTCGTCAAAGATTTCTGCTAATGCGCACCAATGCATACCAATGCTTGACATTGCCCCATTTTTTCCTTGCCTCCTTGCAAATCCTTTTTCCTTGTTTTGTTGCTCCGCGTGTCGAACACTGGTTAAGAGGAGAAATCATAGGATGTGCGTTGTTGCTGCAATAGAACAATAGAACTTGATTAAGTTTTGAAAAATCGATGTAATAGTTTGTTTCCTCAGGGTAGAAAATGGCTAGTACTTCTCCAACTAGAGATGATACCACCGTATGCTCAAATGCCTCTACATCTCTCCGTCTGTAAGCTAGGACATATAACTTAGGAAGTTAAGGATATCCTCTACAAAGAAGAGTCTTTTCATCCTTACATTGGTGAATGATGGTACCGGGAATATCATGTCGATTGACAAGTTATAGTTTGGGTCTACAACATCTATTTTGTTTTTAATCCATGGTTCTGCAACATCTTAATAGAACACGTAGAGTAGACTTTGTGGTATTGAAGCATCTACTCGAGTCTTGGTGAAGTTGCGGAAAATTTTTGGGTGAATTACTGAATTTTGAGGATATTATATAACTAATGATATATTGATGCAAGAAAATACTAGAGTATTTTTTTCTTCAAGAGCTTTTGGAAAGGAAAAACTGCAATATACTTGATTCTAAACATTCTGTCATTATAAATACAGTGCATAAATTAAAAATAATCAATTAAAATATATTTAAAATCTGATATAAAACAAATTTTTATGTCTCAACATTTTTAACAAACCAACCACCATCAATGGTAATAGTAATCTTTCCTTCATCTTAACCAACCATTATAATTATAATCATTATATCCATTTTCATTCCTTACTATATTCAATTTTATTCTCATTCTCATTGCTCTGTGTGAACTAAGCACCCCCTTAGTATTTCATGATTTTTGTTGATGATTTCTCTCAAATAACTATTATATCTTATGAAAGATTGTTTGTAATTATTCTTTATTTTATAATGTTTATATGTTGAAATTCAAAATCATTTTAATACCTAAATCAATATTCTTCATAGTGATAATGCTAGAAAATAATTTTTCAGTCCATTCTCCAGCTAGTTGCAGCAACATTGTATTAAACATCAATCTTTTTACCCACACACTCGTCAATAGAGTGGGTAGATGACATAAAAATATAACTCATTGTCAAAACAATTCATACCTTGTTAATCCACATGAATGTACCTAAAATTTTTTAAGGTGATGTTGTACTTACTACATGTTTTCTTATCAATCAATTGTCATCTTCTGTGTTGACAGATAAAACTCCATTATATACTTCTTTCCATGTCAAAATCCTTTTTCATTTAATCACTAGTGTTTGGTTATGTTTGTTTATTCACCAACTTCAACCTGGTATAGATAAATTAGACCTAAAATATATTTTTTTCTTTAGTACTCTCGTCTACAAAAAGGATACAAATGTTTGAACCTTCCTTTGAATCTTTTTTTTTTATGTCTGCTAATGTTACATTCTTTCAAGATACTCCGTGCTTTTTTTTTTATTCTCAGTGTGCCTCTGCTAACACTGATGCGTTTGCCAATTCCCTTTTTTCCTTCTCAAATAGCTCTCAATAATGCTACCTAGATCTTACTTTTGAGCTTGCTCATGACACCAATCCTACTCTTTTGGAACATCTATCTCATCCTGATTTGCATGTTTATACTTGATGCACTCATCATAAAGTATGACTAGAAGATTCACACTCATCATCATTGTCTTCTTCATCTTTAACTTCATCATATGATTATCTTAACTGGCCAATTGCTCTTCGTAAAGGAAACTCTTGTAAACCTTACCTTATCTCAAATTTTGTCTCTTATGACTCATTATCACCATCATAATTTTGTGTCCACTTTGTCCTCTATACCAATACCTAAGTTTGTTTAAGAAGCCTTGGATAATCTAAGATAGAGATGTTGGCTTTATGGGTTAATTACATATGGTACTTAGTTACTCTTCCACATGGTCAAATAATCGTGGGTTGTCATTGAGTATTCAACATTAAGGTCAATCCTTATGGCACAATTAATTGTTTAAAAGCTTGATTAGTAGTTAAGGGATATACATAAGTGTATGGTATGGATTATACTAAGACCTTTTCTCCTGTAACCAAATTGACATTTATTTGTGTTTCCATGGTATTGACAACCACATATAATTAGTTCTTCATCAACTCATTATAAAAAAAGTCTTTCCTTCATGGTGATTTTGATGGAGCAACCACTAAGGTTTGTTACTTAAGGGAGACTAATTTGGTTTGTCGTCTTAATAAGTCTCTATATATGTCTGTAACAGTCACAAAGATATTGGTTTAGGTGTTATAGTATAGTGGTTATATAATTTGGTCTGCATTAACGTGGTGTGGATCATTCTATGTTTTATCATCCTCCAAAGTTGGTAGAATTCTTTTGATCATTTACGTTGATAATATTGTTATCATTGGAGATGATAAAGTATGAATCTAGTCTTTAAAGTCATTCCTACAGATCAAGTTTCAAAAAAAGGTCTTTGGTTCACTAAAATATTTTATTGGTACCAAGGTAGCAAGGTCGAAGATGGGAATTTGTCTATCTCAAAGAAAGTATGTCTTTAACCTTTTAAAGAAAACGAACCTATTAAGAACTAAGCTAGTTAAAGAAGCCAAATTTTAAACTTGATGCTAATAAAGGAGAGGATTTAGAAGATCTAGGTTGGAATAAAAGACTTATTAGTAAACCAAATCATTTGATTGTTATTCAGTTAGATATCTCTTTTACTATAAGTATAGTAAGTCAGTTTATGGAGTCTTCACGAACTAGCAATTGTGATATAGTTATCAGGATTTTGTGACATTTGAAGGTCCACTATGGAAAGGATTTCTATGTTAGATCCATGGCCATACTTAAATTCAACTACATAAAAATTCAAATTGGGGAAGCTTTTCTAATTAACGGCTTACTTTAAGCTACTTTATATTTATGGGTAGAAACATGGTTTTATGGAAAAGCAACAAGCAATCAGTTGTTACACATTTTAGTGTTGATTATGAGTATAGGACCATGACGTATACTATATATTAGTTAATTTAGATAAGGAATCTTCCCAAGAATTTGGTTTTGAACACTTGTCTCCATTGAAATTTATATGTGATAATCAAGAAACCTTTCATATTACTTCTATTCTAATCTTCCAAGAGAGAACCAATCATATTGAGGTATATTGTCACTTTATTCATGAAAGCTTCAAGAAGGATTGACTGAGATACTATATTTCAAGTTAGATTACCAACTTGTTGATTTATTTACCAAGGCTCGAGGGGATGGTCTCATATAAAATATATATGCAATAATCTTAAAGCTTATAATATGTATGATCTAGCTTGAGGGGGACTGTTAGGAAAAGTTAGAACTATATGATTTCATGTTTATTCCTAAGATAAAATTTTCTTATGTAACCATTACTTTCCTTATGTAATTGGTTCTTATTATTATATAAAGGTTATGCAGGTCTTGAAATTAATCAAGACCTTAATTAACATTCTTCGATATTGTATTTACTAGTTACCAAAAGCTTTATGGAACAATTCTTAAAATTCAATGTCATAAAAAGATATAGGATTCCCCTTACCCATTTCACTAATAATATAGTTCATTTTAATAGCCAGAGCTTCACAGAGGAAGAGGGATCAAGTAGTGCATTCACAAACTATCAGATTGGTTGAAGTAACTAATAGGTAAATCCTTGAAAGCTTAAAAACTATTGTAGAGTAAGCTAAAAGAATATGGGTGGATGAAATACATTACACATCATAACCTACCATATGACCTAGGCTACTTTTATAAGAGAATCACCCTTCAACCTAGCCTTTGGCACTAAGGTGCTTGTGTTAATAGTTTTGAAAGATCCTGTTATAAGAGTAAAGGAATTCAAGGCATACCTAAATGAATAGAAGTTAAGAGGGATCCTTGACTTGCTTAACGAATGAAGAGATGGTGTATAATGTTGATTTTTCTAATCTTAAGTGTGAAAACACAGAGACAAAGGGCTAATTTTTGAATAGGAAAAAGAGGGGATCTGCAGGGTCCCAAATAAATTAGCTTATTCAAAAAAGGCATTGTTCTTTGGACAATCTATCTCTTATCTAGTACTACATGGTTCCACTCTACAAGAACTCCAAATCATTCTCTTGAAGCTCATCCTCTTCATCATAAATGATTCGCTTGCACCAAAATGACCTGACCCAATAGGGAAATCCCTTTTCTGTTTCACAAAAAAATCTCATAACTTAAGGCAAGTGCACCTATTATTAAGAAGTAATATAATAGTGAATAAAGTGTTGATCTCATGAGGTAGCTGTTGGAAAATAGTTTGAAATGCAAGAAATTGAGTGAAGAAGTATAAATGAAAAGACATGTCTTTTCAATTCAAATGCCATGAATGGTCACATGTTTTCCCAAGAGGTACCATGAACAATCATGTACATTACAAATGAATGGTCACATGTTTTCCCAAGAGGTGCCATGAACAATCATGTACATTATGAATAGGTGTAATAAATAATCATGTGCATTATGAATGGGTGTCTTTAAGTCTATATAAGGCTGGTTTAACATCCAGTTCATGGTTAATACACAACCAAATCTTTTTTTCTTCATCTTTCTCATATTCATTCTTAATTGAAGTTCATCTTTGGTTCTCTATTGATTTTGCTGTCTTAGAGAACGTTAGGCTTGTTGTATCCTAGAAGGAAATTTGTCAAAAACTTGTAGGAACTAGCGGGGGCAAATATTTCCTTAAAGATAGTGATTTTTCACGCCTCACGCCATTCAACTTAAACCCACTTTTTAAAACAATTTTAAGGAAATATTTTGCAATGGATTTAAAGAGTATCATGAATCAAGATTACATGAAGTTGGATTGTTTTGATGGCATGAATTTTATACGATGGAAGGACAAAATGATGTTTCTCTTGATGGCATTGAAAATTACATATTACTTGGACCCGGATTTGCAAGATCTTCCAACCCCATAACCGGATGATAATGAAGTAACAAAATCTGCACGCAGGAAGCAGGAAGAAGATGAGTTGCTATGCTGGGACACATTCTTAACAATCTTTCTGATCGACTTTATGATTTGTTCACATCAATTACTTCACCAAAAGAAATATGGAGGGCTTTGGAGTTCAAGTACAATACCGAAAAGTAAGGTGTGGACAAATTTTTTATTATGAAATATTTTGAGTTTAATATGGTTGATAATGTGTCTATAATGGACCAAGTACATGAATTACAAGTTCTTGTTTCCAAGCTTAAAGACTTAAAGGTAGAAGTTCCTAAGTCATTGCAAGTAGGAGGAATAATTTCCAAACTTCCTCCTAGTTGGAATGATTATAGGAAGAAGATTTTGCATACCACCGAGGACTTCTCTCTTGAGCAAATTTAAAAACATTTACGGATAGAAGAAGAGACGAGAAGTCTTGTTAAAAGGCATGTTTCTGAAGTTGCAACAAAAGTTAATTATGTTGAAGGGAAGTAAGGTAATAAAAGTGGTGGAAATAAGAGAAAATACTCCAATATAGAGAGTGCTCCAAAACTGAAGGCTAAAAATTCCAAGAAAGGAAAGACATGCTTTAATTATGGCAAGAAGGGACATTACAAAAAGGATTGTTGGTTTCGAAAGAAACAAAAACAAGATGGTAGTGCCCAAAATACTAATAATGCAAATATGGTGGACCTTGGAATTAATGACTTGGTTGCAATGGTTTCGGATTTGCATATTGGTATGATCACTGAACTTCACATGGCTTCTAACAAAGTTACTAATGATTGGTGGTTCGACTCGGGAGCCACAATACATGTTTGCAGAAATAAAGAATTATTTAAGACTTATGAACATGTTGATGAAGGCCAAGAAGTTCTTATGGGAAACAACAATGCCGTAAAGGTCTTAGGAAAGGGTAGTGTCGAATTGGATTTTACTTCGGGAAAGAAGTTGTTATTGATTAATGTTTTACATGTACCCGAGATTACTAAGAATCTCGTTTCAGCCAATTTGGTTTGTAAAAAGGGGTTCAAGGCTGTGTTAGAGGGGGCCAAAGTTATTTTGTCTAAGAATGGATTGTTTGTAGGCAAAGGATATGCTTGTGATGGAATGTTTAAGTTAAGCATTAATAATAATACAAATGCATTGGTTTATATGGCTGACTTATCATTATCATTATGGCATGATAGACTTGCACATGTTAGCAATACAACACTTAAATTTATGTCCAAACATGATTTAATATCTTACAAGCATGATAATGATA
>JAOQMR010000006.1:19909795-19922286 GCA_027563865.1 Erythroxylum pelleterianum | reverse complement strand
GCTAAGGGCGATTGCCTTTAGGGCATTACTCTAACAATCTTACAGTACTATACAGGCATAAGTCGAGTTGTATCGACTTACGAGTACTGTAGATGTATAAGTCGAGTTACACTTACACATAGTTGTGGTTTTAATGGGTTAAATTGAATGAAACAATTTCATCAAGGAATTATACCTTTTAGTGTATATTTCATGCAAATTCTTGTATCATGCTATCATGGTGTTGACATATATCTTGTATGATGCCATTAAATTTTATGAGACATTAGTCAACTCAAAATGTCATTATATTTTATCATCCATATAATTTTGACATATCTCTAAAAATTTAACACCAAATCCACAATAGGGATTAATAGCAAAATTTCATAATAGACATGCAACTTGTCCATATAATTTTGAGAACTCTTCTCCAACGCTGATGTCCAAGAAATTGTGTTCACCAACTTAATATCAACTATACTAGTGAATTCTACTTAAAACAAAATATAAATGTTAAAAAATAAGTATTGGTTATATGTTATAACTATCAAATAAGATTAAGACTTCAATCATTTATTTACTTCCTCCTATTATTTTATTCAAAAAATAGCCGTTATTACTATTCGAAAAGATTACTCTAATCTCTGTAGTGGACTAGGATCTAATTCAAATTTAGTTGATTTTGATTTTTCTTAACAAACTAACTATACTTAAATTAGGTAGATAAAAACTTTATCAATCACATCTTATGTTATTCCTAGATCTGTTAGGTTGCAACTCTTACCAAAGCATATCTTATATGTTATTCATAACTTTGCCTCTAAATTCATTTGATCATGAGTTTGCTCATCCAAATTACAAAAGTTTAGTTAATTAGGACCTACTATTATAAGACTAAACATATTTACGTAAAAATGACCTTGAGTTTGCCCAACAAGTCCAACAATAAATAGAATTTTGATTTATTCTTATAACAATAGAAAATAACAATAATGTTCAAAGTATTTACTTAATATTTTTTACGAGGGATTTAATTTCAAATAGTCTCATCAAACACAAAATTACATTTAATAATATCACATATATAAAACATGTTATATATATGATATACATATATATATATATATATATTTAGTTATGAGTTTGCTCATCCAAATTACAAAATTTTAGTTAATTAGGACCTACTATTATAAGACTAAACATATTTACGTTAAAATGACCTTTAATTTGCCCAACAAGCCTAACAATAAATAAAATTCTGATTTATTCTTATAACAATAGAAAATAACAATAATGATCAAAGTATTTACTTAATATTTTTTACGAGGGAGTTAATTTCAAATGGTCTAATCAATCCCAAAATTACATTTAATAATATCACATATATAAAACATGTTACATATATATATATATCTGCATAAAAATAAAGTATGCAACTTATGCACTAATAATCAAATTATATGCATAAAATTTCAAGCTTCATTTCATTCCAACTATTGATTTTCATTATCTAAAATAATATTTCCAACTCTTTGGAAAAATTAAATTAGATTAAATTCATTGATTCATAAATAAATTAAAGTCATATTATAAATAAAATTTAATAGGATTTGAAAACAATTTTCAAATCAAATTTTATCTTGACTACTTTAAAAAATTGGAAACAATTTTAAACAAATTATGCTTCTTACTTATTATAATTTAGGAAAATTGCTTTTTTTAAATATAACAAGTAAGAAATTCTAATCCAATTAAAAATTTGTAATATTAAAAGGGAAACTTTTTTCAAAATTAATTTAAAAACTTTTAATTTAATTAAGAAATGTATTTATATTATTTATTTAGAGATTAATTTCATAATTAATTATAAAATATTTCTTTAATAAATTGGAAAAATATTTTCAAAAATGTTAAAGAATTCTCATTTTATTAATTAATAAATGAAACACTTTTTAAAATTTAATCAAGAAAAATACATTTTCTAATAAATGAAAAAACTCATTTTTATAAATAAGTAAACCATTTTAAGTAAATACAATAATAATTTTATAAATAAAATAATGATATTTTTAATTTATTTGAATCTAATTGAAATACATAAAGCTTAATTAAGAAAAATATTTCTTAATTACATCTTAATTTTAAGGAGTCTAATTATTTAATTTCAATCTAATTAAAAGATAATTAATTTTAGTTTTATAAACAATTTTCTAAATTTTAATTATTAATCTTAATCTAATTAAGAAAAGTAATTAATTTAACAGTAAAAGTACGATCTTATCTTAATCAATATAATCTTATTATATTAATTTATCTATCATAATCTAATTACGAAAGATAATCTTTTTAAACATTTGTTTGATTATAATTATTAATTTGATAACTAATTTAATTCAATAATTAAACTCTTAAAAAACTAAATGAAATTCCAAAAAGTTCATAATAAAATTATCCCTTTGAAAACAATTTTCATACATTTACAAAATAATTTTATTAGGAATTTAAACAAATTTTATCTTAATTAAATCAATCTAATTTAAAATTAGGGCTTTAACATATAACAAGTGTCAGGGCATTTTTTGTGGGGCAGTCAACATTTGCATCGATTGGCAAATGCAGCACACACACACACACTTGATCTCTATATGTGTGGTTTTCTATTTGTTCAATCGCCTCTTCCTAACTTCGTGCTTCTTCTATTAGAGTTCCTCCTAGCCGCTCCTGGCTTCTATTCTTCTGAACTTTTTGCTTCTCTTCTAGGCAATAACTTCACTGCCTTTTGAGTGATTTTCCAATGATCAGATCACTTGTTCCACTTTTGTTGTTCTAACGTTGTTCCAACTTATTTCATCCACATATTTATATAGAGTCTCATATAAATATGTGGATGAGATAAGTTGGAACAGCGTTGGAATAGTAAAAGTGGAACAGCATACACCTCCTCGATTTTCTCCCTTCAATAGCGGTGAGATAGTCACTATCTCTGTCGCCTCTAGTAGCAAAGAAGCAGCTTCACTAGCTACTAACACCACCACTAGTGGAGACCCATTTCTCAGGTCAACCAAACACAATTGCAAATAACAAAAAAAATGAAGTAAAAGAACCAGCATAATTAAAGGCTTCTATAAGCAAAAAAAGAAGAGTTGTGTATGTTGAATTACCAAAAAAATATAAAAAGGGAGTGTATATAATTTTGTTTCAATTAGACAAAATTAAACCTTAATTAATGATATTCTAATCAATATTAGGAATGTGCATAATTTTAATTTTATAAAGCATAAAAGCAAATATCCAGGTTTCCAGTTGCAGAAAATTCATATGAAGAGTAATTATGATTTTGTTTTAATTTTTATATTCAAGAATAGAGCATGTGAGGGAGGCATGCTTTTTACAGAAAACCTAAATCAATTTTAATTTTCAAAAAATTAAACTTAAACAATGTTTTTAAGCCTTAATTTTCTCAATAACAATCAAATAATGCATACACTGTCAAGTTCAAGAATCCAATCACCTAGTTGGATACTTTACATCAAACATAATGCATACACTCTCAATAGCATATTCTAATTCTTACGCCTGAGTGCTATTCCTAACTAACTCTAATAGTCACTTTTGATTTGTTTAATAATCATTCATTCCTCGAAATGGAACATTTGATTCACGCGATATAATTCGATAAAACATCTCTATCACAAAAAGGTTTCTTACCTCAATCATCTACACTGTTTCCATAATCTTTATCAATTAACTATATTCCTCATTGTTGTTTCAGCTATTCTTAATACCTCAATAAGATCAATTTCGACTATTCATGATATTTCAATAGTTTCAATTTCTGTCGCACTTTACATGATCAAAATATTCTTTATAATAAAACTCAATAAAATAAGTGGCATATTCGTTTACTCTGATTTATCTCATGATTTTAACTATAGGGATCATAAATTACCTCTTATACCATATCCAAATATAGATCTCATATGTACTCAGTCACATTATTCACCAATATAACCACATTATTGGATATGTATTCATAATAACTGGTCGACATAACCTTGAGAACTTCTACATATATCTCTATCATTTGTTTTATTTTCCATATACACTTTCTTAATCAATTTGGATTCAATCAATCTTTTGCAAATCAATATCAAAAGCTATAAAATTTTATGAAAAGATAGAGAAATGTGTGATGAATCTATTGCTTCAAGAATCACTTCATTTGGAGGTCGGATGATGAAGTTATGGCCAAAAGAATCAAACATGATTATGTCCTCGATCATATTGTATCTGTTTTGGGACAATTGACATAACTTTCACTAGAAATGTCGGATTAAGGTCATTCTAGGATGGTTTCAAAGAGAACTTTTGGATCTATATCTTTCATGAAGACCCTAAGAAGAGATTCTATCATTTAGAGGGTCAAAATGTGAATTTCCGAAAGTGTACAGTGTATATTCGTTAAAAGGACATACACCTCCACCTAACGGACATATATGGGGTTGGGGGTCTTTCCAGACCAGAGAAGGTCAGTTTAACGGACCTAATGTACGTTTAATGGACATGGGTCAGGCTAAGGATCATTATAGTTCGTCTAACTGACATAGGTGACTCCTAAGCCCTTCCAAAGCCTCTTTAATGCTTCCTACATCCATTCTAACATCACTTTCACTCATAATCTTCTCAAATTCACCTCTTCTAGCGCGATATCAGTTCATATCAATTCAACCACCAACTTTGTTTCATTAAATCCTCTAATCTCTACTCATTCGATTCATCACATTCAAAACCACTAATTCTCATCATTAATATAGTTGTCCTGTATATACATCCTATGTAGCATCACTACTTATAATGATCATATCTCTCAACTCCGATATCCAAAAATTGCATATTTTATACCGTTGGAAAGCTAAGAGGATAAGCTACAACTTTAAGAAAACAACTTTGTCTAATTCAGCCTAGATTAATACAGTTTTTCCTTTGAAGTCAGAACACAAATTTACCCTTATGAAAGACTTCAAAATTGTCCCAAATTCACTTCCTCTAATGCAACATCATTCTTATCATTTCAACTACATCTCATCATTCATAATTCCTATTTTCTTTTTCATAACATCTCACTTATGTGTGTGTGTATATATATATATAACAACAATTCATGTTCAAAAATCATCAACTCAAGTTGATAACTTCTTTAAGTATATCTAATTTCAACTCATATCATCAATACACAATTCATATTTCATTAACATCAAAAGATAAGAGTTTTACAACGCTTTAATGACATTCCAAGCCACATTACAACATTGGTATCAAAATCCAAAATACAAAAGATACAAAACCCAATAATTCTCGAAATGTGTCTAAAGCCTTGCTTTTACAAAATCTAACTTAAATTACAAAAACATTGCAAAAGTGGAATGATGCCTTAACTCTTGGTTACTCGATCTCATTCTTTTCACCTGAAGATGGGATGGAAAGGGGGCGAGCTTAAAAGCTCGTGGGTATCAAGTTTATAATAGATAACAACCAAAACCATTGCAAACATTCACTTGTCATAGAAAATTCTTTTTGAATCATAAAACACATGGTTCTTAAATTTTCAACCAAAATCACAATGAAACAAATCATGTATGCATCAATCTTGTCAACATATCATAAGCACATCAAAATGGTTTGGGTAGATCCAAAACAAAACGTACTACATATTTTCACATAATGGTCCTGTGTAACCGTAAACAGAACGTACTATCACAATCCCATATAATGGTTTTGCATAGTCGTGAACTTAGGGGAGTCTATGAAGGAGCTTCATGCCACTAGCGGGCAGGCGGGAGAAGCCTTTTGTCAGAGTGCACTTCACTTAACTTAGGGGACCACTACAAACCCACATAATCATGCATTTCACATCTTGTAAACAGATTGCCCAAAATAACACTTTTTTGAAACTTGATTTCATAAACTTGATATCCTTTCAAAATCATTTCTGTTTTTTCATTTCATAAATTATTCACCCAATTCATATACCAAACATGTAGCAATTTCTCAAAGCATTCAAAGAGCAATAAATGCAACATTTATGATACAATTGAAATCATTAAACTTCTTTTATTCAAAGAAAACATTAGTGGCTTATTAACTTTATCATAAACATGTACCCATCTTGATTTCCTTGCTTAAAGCTTGCTTAAGATGCCTCTCCTCTTGTTTCTCTTGCCTTTTTTGATTTCCTTCAACAATGGTAAAACCCTATTCAATAGGAATCTAATTGAAATTCCCTCAATGCAAAGTCACTAAAATTGAATCTAGAATACTTAAACCCAAGCATTTCCTAAACTCCATGAACTAAAATCCATCCAAAAATCCAAAATATAAACTATGACCTTACCTTGAATCTTCACCAAATGAAGAGTTTCTTGGCTTTGATGAAAGCTCTTCTCTTCCTCTACCTTTTTCTCTTCTTGGACCACCTTAAAATCTCTCTTGAAGGCTAACAAAAATTGAAACCTAGCTTATTTTTTCTTCTTTCCTCTCTTCTCCACCGAAACTCTCTTCTCCTCTCTTTGTTTTCGTATTTCTCTTCTTTCTCTCCCTCAAATCATGTTTTCCCCTCTTAAAAGAACAAGACAACATTTCTTCTTTCATTTTTAACCTTAATGAGTGTGCAAAGTCCATTTTGCCCTTCCTTATATGCTTATGGTCTTTCATCCTTAAGTGATCTCCCAAAACTGCCCTTCATGCAATCTTACTACCTTAACACTTTAATTCAATTAACCTATGTCATAAGATTAATCTTACTAACATTAACATAATAATTAACTCCACAATAATTAATCTATCATGTTGGGCCCCGATTCCTTTTTTTTGGTAAATAAGTTGTTTAATTTTATTTTGAGGTTTAGTTTGATATTTTTAATTATAAATTGAGGATTTTATTGCTTAGGTTATGATTTTTAAATGAAGGGATTTAGTTAAATTAGAATTTTTGATAAATTGTTAGGATTAAATGATTACGAGATGACTAAGGGCATTTTGGGAAGTTTGCTTATGTTTTTAAGGATTAAAGCTTTTTAAGGAGGGGCTTTTTAGTCTTTTTAGGTACAATTAAAAGAAGAATGAAGGAACGTATTTGGGGTGAGGAGTTTACGAAAACTCAAAAGAAAGAATCAAAAAGAGAAGAAGTAAATGAAGTGTCGTATGGTTAGGTGGGAGTTACGAAAAATTGCTAGTAAAAGATGAGGGGATTAGTAAAACAATGTAGTTTTAGGCTTAGGTGTTAAGTTAAGAAATAAAGGAGTTAAGTCTTTTGAAAGGAGACTCACGAAACTTCAAGAAGAAAAGAAGAGAGAGAGACTTTCGGCTAAGGGAGAGAAGAAGAAGAAGAAGAAGAAAGTGAAGGGCTTTGGATTTTCTTAGCTTAAAAAGGTGATTGAGAGGGTTTTCTCAGAAGAAAAAGGAAGAGGAAGAGTTTAACCCTCCATTAGAAACAAGAAGAGAATTTCGTGGGTCATTCCTAAGGTAAAGGGTTTCGAATTTTTTTGATAAATTTTAGAGGAATTGTGGTTGTAATAGCTTAGGAAAGGTTATGTAGGTTTTATTTCATGTTTTCCTTTCCTTAGAATTGTCAAAAATTGACAACTTATGTTAGGTTGAATTCTTGTATTTTGATGAAGGACCAAAAGGCAAGAGGAAATTAGAGGAAAGGTTATTGGTCCAAGAGTAAGGCTTAAGGATTTAAGGTGGGTGACTTTTAAATATTTGAGTTAATAAGCTAATTAATTGTCTTGAAATTAATGTCATTAAATGCTTTCCTATGACTTGTAACTTTTAAATGAATTATTATTAATGATGATTTGAACTTGTATTAGATGTCTTTTGTATGTAAATACATATGGAAATGTTTGCAAAATTGTTTGACAAATGAAAAAAGATTGGATTATGTGATTTCGAAAAAATGTCATGTTAGGCAATTAAGTGTGAATGATGTGAAAATGCATGATTATTTGGGTTTGTAGTGATTTCTTCCGTTAGCAAGTGTACTTGTCTATTTATACGCTTCTCCCGCCTGCCCGCTAGTGGCACAGGAGCTCCTCACAGACTCCCCTCTATTCACGGCTACACATGACCGCTTAGCGGAAATGTGTAGTACGTTCCGTTTGGATCACTCAAATCATTTGTTATGTGATTATGTGTTTTTGTGTTATATTTGTTGACTCTGTAAATGCTTTGTCTTCTTGGAAAATGATTTCGGTAAATATGGTTGTGAAAATAATTGTTTAAGAAATTTTTGTATGCTTATGCTTGAGTATTAAATTGTTACCCACTGAGCCGTCGAGCTCACACCTTTTTCCCTCCACAGGCGACGCGCGAGAAACTGAGTAAAGGCATCGGATCAAGGCTTTACTCCTGTTTCTTTTGATTTTGGAAGATAAATTTTGAGTACCAAAGCTTTAGATGCATTTTAACACAAGAGTTGGATGTTATTGAAATTTTACTTTGTATTGTAACTTTTTGATACTTTTGATATATTCGGGCTAAAATACCCTATAAAGCTTTGTATTCCTATGGTGTAATGTAAAGGTGAAAAAAGATTGATTTTGAATTGTATCTTGTGTTTGTTTAATAAAAATGTAGTATTGTATGTTTTGAATTGACAAAAAGAGAAATTTAAGATTGCGGCCTATTGGGTTAGTTTTTGAGTTTGCTTGAAATTGATTTGAAGATGGATGATTGAGAATTGTGAAGATTGAAGTGGTTTTGTGCAGGTATTGAAGTTTGGTTGAAATTTGAAGAAGTTGGATAGATGATAGTTTAAGGGAGGTGCTGCCAAATTTTGTGAAAAATTTGGCAGCAACTTTGTTGGTCTTTTAGACCCCTTAGTGTTTAAATTGGATCGGGAGATCTTCTTAAAGATTGTAGTGCATGTTAAGATCTTTCCATGGGTATATAATATGTCATATTTGGACTTAGGATGAAGAAGTTATAAGGTCTGAAATTTGGCAGTTACTATTCATTTTGGCAATGTTACTATTCATATAGACATTGTCTAGGCAGCAACTTTAGGTGAGTTTTTATCTCTTTTGACGATTGAATCGATTTTTGTTTCCTTCATGAAAGTTGTAAAGCATCTTTCTATCTTTTCAATGAGATAAAATATGACATTTTTAGGCTTTTGTATTAAAAGATATGAATTTTCAAACTTCTGACCTTATGTAGGAAAATTTAAGTTTAGGCCGAAATTTTGAGGTGACTTTTGACCCCCTCTTAATGACCAAATTACCTTTTACATCCTTCTTGAAAATTGTAAAGTTTTCTTTTAGTTTTCTATAGACACCAAATTTGTAAAAATTTGGAATCCTAGGTGAAGAGTTATTAATTTTTTTAAAGTTTCAGTTGTTCTATATATATATTCGATTTTTCTTTTCAGACTCGCACTCGCGAGTACGAGCGTCTCGCCCACTCGCCCTCACGAGCGCTCGCATGGGCGGACTTGCGATTGCGAGCCTCGCCTTCGCCAGCTTCTGATCCTGATTTTTTTGTTATTTATTTCTTCTTTTAATTCTTTTTCCTATTTTCTTCTTATAACTTTTGCATTTGACTCCCGATTCTTTCGATTTTTGAAGTATTGGTTTTCTAAAAACATTTTTCACCTTTTTATGCAAATTCGAGAGTTTTAGAAATTAAGTTGAAATTATGAATTAAATCAAAGTGAAGCAATTGGATGAAAATTTAGACTATGCGTCCGCATTTTGTTGAATTCTTGAACTAGAAAAAATTTCGTATGCAGTAATTTTTGATTTTATTTACTCTGGAGGCAGGGAATTTCATTTTAGCTTAGGAATCAGATTTAATTATGGGCCCTAAGTAGATCAATTTTATTTGAGGATTATTAGGGTGAATCTTTCAAGATCTGTTCGAATGACATTAAAATAAGTTCGATTTGAGTTTTCTTTTGTGGCGAAGAATCCCTCCCTCGTGGGTTGCGCGTCCTGATGTCACGTAGAACGTCTGACACGTGTCTCGCCAGGATGGGGTTCCAGCATTTATGGTATCAAAGCTTTAAGGAAATGAAGAGTATAAGTAGTTTGTTTTTCTGAGGAGCTGGGTTCCGGAAACGGGATCCAGCATTTATGGTATCAGAGCAAGAAGAGATTTCAAGGAACCACGCTCAAGTATGATGGAATATGTTGAAGAGTTGGATTCCAGAAACGGGTTCCAACATATCAAAACCTCAAAAAAAATATTTAAATCATGCTTAACTCCAATAAAAATAATAAGAAAAATTTCGGGTGCCAACAATTACAAATTTTTTTTGTATTTGACTTCCTGAAAGTCAAGATTACTTAAATTTTATAACCTAATTCTGAAACTTGATCATTTTCTTGTCATTTCCTTAAAACATTTTTTTTATATTGACTCATCTCAACCATCGTTGTTGCACGAGTGATTAGCCTCTAACGATATCTATAGAAAATATTGAGAGAACTTTAAGTGTTAGCTTCATTAAAGCTTAAGATTATTTATAATAGTTTTGGACATTTTATTAATTTAATTGAAATTAAATTTTAATCAAAATTACAATTAATTCTAATTAAATATCAATTATATTCAAATAAGACTCAATATTTCATATCGATCCTTATTTAGTAAATATCTCATACATAATCATAAAGTTCTCAAACTTTACAATCAAGTCCAATTTGATTAAAATATAGCTATATAACTAACAAGATTTCTATTATTTTGTCAAGCTTTGTGTTTATCTTATTTAAACTGTCAATTGTTTCTTGTAATTTAGAGGGTTGAATTGTAGGTAAATTTGATATAATTATGCCAGTTAATTGATTTTCAATTTTGATTTGTTTATCAATTAATTCAGATAATTGTTTGCTAACACTCATAATTTAGTTTTAATATGTTCTGTTAGTTCGGCTATTTTTTGTTTTATGGTTGTTAATTCTGTATTGACATTTGGTTCAGTAGTTAAATCTTCTTTGTGAATAAAACTTTGAGGTTCTGTAATACGAATAGGTTTATCAATATTTATTCCAGGTTTAGTGAATTGGATAGGTTTTTCTAATCTTAATGATGAAGAATGTAACAAAGGTTTATTGTTGGACCCTGTTTCCGGAGCCCAACGTACTGATTCCTGAACCTTGTGCTGAAAACCCTGTAGGGTCATTTGCTGTCATTCCACAAAGGTGGTGAGTGCATACTAATCAAACACCGAAATCATAAGTTGACTTCTTCATATAAATTGTAGCTTTAAGTCTCTAGTTTATTTTGAAGCAAGAATCGCCTCAATCGGATCTCTATAGCTCAAGATATGCTTAAAAAGCCTAAAAGGGCTCATACTTCAAACAAGCTCCCCTAACTGGCCTCTCCCTTATTATAATGCAAACTTCCTCAATTTAACTCCAAATGGTACCAATTTTTCAGGAGAGAAAGATAACATCTTAGGAAACTATTGGTCCAAGAATCATCTCAATTGGAGGTCGGATGAGGGAGTTATGCCCAAGAGATCAGACCATGTTTACACCCAAAATCAATTTGAACCTCTCTTGGCGCGATCATCATAACGTTCAATCTAGAAGTCGAATTGAGTTCATTTTTAGACCATTAGAAAGAAGACATCTAGACCTACAACTTTCATGAAGACCACAAAACGCGATTCAGCCTCTAAGAATGTCAAAAATCACAATTTGTCCCGTGAATGTCCGTTAAACAGATATGCATGTCCGTTTAACGAACATGTATCGAGTAAAGGAGGCCAAAATGACCCGAGAAGGTCCGTTAAATGGACATCCATGTCCGTTTAATGGACATTGACAGACTAAGGGGTGTTTTTCCACCCGATAAGGTCCGTTAAACGGACACCCATGTCCATTTAACGGAGATTGGGGCTCCCCAAAGCCTCCAATGCCTCTCCAAAGCCTCCAATCTTCAACCTAACTTCACAAACACTTCATAACAACTCCACAAACACTTCATAACAACTCCACATCAAGTTCAACTCACCAAATTTCTCAAATCTCAATCATCAAATTCATCAAAACCTCCAATTCTATCAATCAACATAACTATTACAATATACAAACCAAAAGCAGCATCCCAACTTATAACACTCATATCTCTCCATTCCAACAACCAAAATTCACAAACTTCATATCATTGGAAAGATAAAGAGATCTTCTACAACTCTCAAGAAGACAATTCCCATCAATTCTACATAGATCTTTCCAGAATTTCCCTATAATTGAGAACACATTCATACACTTATGCAAGTTTAAGACATAACAATGTAAAAACTTGAATTAGCATAAACAACATAATGCATTTGTATTTCTTTTACATCAAAAAGTAGGAGTTTACAATGCTTTAGGGGAATTTCAAGCCACCTTACTACATAATCCAAAATACAACTTAACGAAAGTAACATTTTCTCAAAATGCATCTAAAGCATTGTTTTACAATTTTCAACTTCCAAAAGAACAAAAGAACAAAAA
>JAOQMR010000006.1:19892949-19904017 GCA_027563865.1 Erythroxylum pelleterianum | reverse complement strand
GGTCTTAGCACCGAACCTCTATAAAAACAGTGTTTGCTCTTCTTCCCTACTCTTTACATTTAAATTTAGTTAAATTGATTTTGTGTGAATTAACTTCTGATTTTGTTGTAGAACTTTACGAAAAGCTTTAGAGATCTATTCAACCCCCCCTTCTAGATCGTTTACAGGATTTCTAAATCCATTTTTGTTTTGATTCAAGTTCAATCAATTATTGGGATCCGCTCAGAATTCGTAAAAAATTTTAATTTCCGCTGCGCCCGTGATTCGATCACGGTTGGATTCCAACAACGGGTGGTCACACCTGTGATTGCGTTAAGTTTATTTGAAGATTTGTAGTCATGAGTGTGGTTTCATTAGTCACACCCGTGACTGAAAAATACTTAATTTAAATTAAAATAAAATAACATATTGAAGATTTATTTAAAAAATTTTAGTCACGTCAGTGCTACTTTTCAAAAGATTTGTAGCCGTGACTCGGGTGAATTTGGGATTTTGTAAATTGTATCAATTCAAAGCAGCAAATGCATGTGTATTTGAAACATTTATAAAATCCTAAATTATTTTATTTTTCACCCCAAATATTGACCTATTTAATCTTAACTAAATTAGTAAATTGATTACAAAATTAATAATTGAATGATGATATAATTTTTTTACTTTTTAATTAGATTTTTATATTTGTATTTACTTTCTATATTTTATCCATTTATAACAAATACATCACACTTTATATTTCCTACTTTTTAAAATTTTTTCATTCCAAAATTTTACAATATAATTTTAGCTATTCATTTTTAATATTCTAACTTATATATTTTTATTATTTCTATCATAATTCGTTTCTTAATATACATTTAAAATTTTACACCCTAATTTTAATTATTCATTTTTAGTATTCTAAATTATATATTTTTAACATTTCTATCATAATTCTTTTCTTAATATATATTTAAAAATTTAAATACTGATAATTTGATGGCAAATTTTAAAATTGCACAATATTCATTTATACATTAAATAATATCAACTGTTAGGATTTTTTTCATTATCTTATTGAAACAACTAAATATAATAACTTTGTTCCAATCACGGATGGGACTTTTTATAATATTTGTACTTACCTACATTAAATATTTATAATTTTTTCACAAACATTTTAAATTAAGCAATTGACTTTTTTTACCTTAATTAACTATAATATTTAATTAATAACAAAAATTTTACATTTTTATTTTTTTCAGTCAGATAAATAATTTTACTAATCCATTTTTTACATTCTAACTTATATATTCTTAAGTTTTGTATAGGGTGAATGATCATATTTTATCTCCGGATTTTTTTTTCATTCCAAATTTTAACTAACTAAATTTACCATTTCTTTTTATATTCAAATTTATATATTTTGAATAATTCCATCATAATTATTTTTTATTATACATTTAAATATTTAAATATTAATAATCTTATCATAAATTTTTAAATTACACAGTATTATTTATTTTAAACTTATTTTGTTTGAGTTTTTTAATTTAGTTTATATATTTTATACATTTATAACAAACACATTACACTATACATTTTCTTAATTTTTAAATTTTTGATCCCAAATTTTTACTGGTACTTATTCATTTATGATATTCTCATTTATATATTTTTAATATAACAAATTTAAACCTTTTTAATAAAATATACATTACAAATTTTAAACATATATAATTTGATTACAAATTTTTAAATTACTTATATTTACTTATACATTAAAATTATATAATAATATAATTAATTATATAATAATATAATGAATTAAATTAAGAAGGCATTGTCTTTTTTTTTGGTAAATCAGTAAGTAGATAAAATTAGAATAAAAGAATAATAAAGTACATGCAACGAGGAGACCCCGAATCCGAGCAAAAACGACATTAAAGAAAAATGGCCCTTCCTGTGCGAAAAGCCTAAATACACAACATCAACCTACTAACAGACTACCAAAAATAGGGACTAAAAGGGGAATACAACCCAAACAACAACAAACCTAACCCCCGAAACACAAAAACCAAACACACAAGGGGCTCAACAAGAAACTGATCCCATATAGCAAGTGACTTGCACTCAAGGTGCGTCAGCTGATGAGTTACCAACTCTCGTAGCACCCAAGTATGAGAAAGTTGATGGGAAAGAAACCATGCTCGTCAAGTGCTAGAAGGGGAGAACCAGACTATGCTCAGAAGGTGACTGAAGTCTCTTTCCCATGGTGAGGAGTCCATTGCATCCTGAACCCGAAACATGTTAGAGAAACTAAAACCGAATAATATAAATTACCTACGCTCAATGTTTGAGCAGAGCTGCTCCATTACTTGGAAGATCACTTTAGGATTGAAGCTCCCCGTGCCCAAGGCTTTATCTTGGAAGGTTCTGAGGTTTCGCTCAGACCAGAGGTTATAGACAACTATAGCTAGCAAGGTAAGAAAGGTGTGTGTATCAAAGCGATAGGGCCGAGAAGATTGGTTAAACCAAGTTGGAATTGAAAGTAGGTTTAAGAGGGAGGGAATGTGTAGCTGAAAATGATTAAGACAGGAAAGCCAAACTGATTTGGAAAAGGGACAATCAAAGAAAAGGTGTCAAATAGATTCATTATCCGCAAAACAGAGGGAGCAATGATTTGGGATAAAAGTATAACACAGTTGGTCTCTGGTATGTAGCTTATTCTGGAAAGCTAACCACAATATAAATGCATGCCTGGGGAGAGTACCATGAGACCACACCAAGTTATATCAAGGGATACTAGGAGAGGGGGGTCTCAACAAGGAGTAGGCCGAAATGTTGGTGTAAGATTTAGAGGGGCTGGCCACCCATTCTAGCCGATTCGATTGGGAGGCATCAGGTTGGTAGGTTAAAGGTTCTAGCCTCCGAATGACCTCATTGGTGGTAACTTGCCAGTTCCAGGTATTGTCAGTGATCACTTCTGCAACTTTGACATTCATTGGGAGCTCTGAGCTGTTAATAATCCTCGGAGTTGAGAGATCCTTCAGGATGCCTCGATGATGCCACGGGTCCTGCCAAAAGAGAGTAGTTACCTTATTCCCTATCCTAAATCTAAAGTGGTTCCCTAGAAGATTCCTGACCTGAATTATTTTCCTCCAGCTCCAAGAGCTATTACAATTAGGATGAGCAATCAAGAAATTGTTTCTTCTAAGAATTATGGTATGAACCCATTTAACCCACAAAGCCTCCCTATCAGTGAAGAGGATCCAGATTCTTTTGCCTAACAAGACAGTATTCCAAGTGGAAAGGTGTTTAATACCCAGACTAGCATCCTTTTTGAGTCTATAGAGATCATACCATTTAACTTATGATCCTTGGCATGAGTGGTAGACTCAACTTTACTAGACCACAAGAAGTTCCTAAGTTTAAATTCAATGTCCTTTGTAATGGAAGCAGGAAGAATGAAATGGCTAGCCCAGTAGACCTGGAAGGTAAACAGGACAGAGATGACCAACTGGAGTCTACTAGCATAGGATAAAGTTTTATTAGTCCACTTGTTAACTTTGGAATCAATTTTTTCCAACAAGGGGAGACAGTCCCTTCGAGTCAGTCTACCTGTTAAAAGAGGAACACCTAGGTATTTCATAGGGAGGTGACCTTTTTTCAGGCCCGAAAGGGTTTCCAAGTGAATGGCCCAATGATACATATCAACAGATAAAAGGAATTGGCTCTTGTTTAGATTCATGTCTAGACCAGAGAATTTAGAGAAAGTGTTCAGGCAACCAAACAAAACATTATCAGAGGCCACATTAACATGACAAAACAGAAGAAAATCATCAGCAACAAAAGATGGGAGAGTTTGAGAGTTTTGCATCTCCGATGAAAGGTAAAGTTTGGAGCCTTAGCAATAGAATCATACAAACTCCTAAAGAGGACCTCCATGCAGATAATGAATAGGTAGGGAGAAAGAGGGTCACCATATCGGAGGCCTGACTTTCCACATAAAAATTTGGTTAGAGACCCATTTACAAGAATGAAGTAGGAAGGAGTGGTTATTACTGCACATTTGTGCAGTATTTATCTGCTAGTTATGTTACTTGGACTGAAGCCAATGAATTTATCACGTACCAGTATCACCTCCCAAGTTCTGTAGGGCCATGTGACTATCACATTTTCTAGAGCCATAGCATTTACAAACCATGTTTGATGGATGATGCTAAACAAAGATTTTTCACATATTACAATGCAGCCCACCTGACTTTTTCCTTTGTAATTTTTTTCCACAAAAAAAAACTCCCCTGTAGAGGATTGGCTCGATTAAGACGGGGAAAGATAACAAAACGGTACGCCGAGGGAGTCAACTTTTTACTTTACATGTATATCTACAACTAGTTATTACCTACATGATTGTTTAGTGCAATTTACCCATTCTGCGTCGCTGAATTAAAAGCTCACGAGGATTGATGTTTTTCTTCGTCTATCACGCTAACTACTAGTGGGCAAGAATAGGCCGTTGCCGAGATTCTCAACTCTTCTGTTTCCAATTGGATTTTGTTTCTTGTCAATCGTATGTATTTCTGCTAGTTTGCCATTTGGGAGGTTGGAAACCCACCATCGTAATTTTGGCCAAGCTGGATGTGAGATCTTCCTATGACATCATGAACTCAATATATTTCATTTCTAGCTGTTTCTTTCTTAATATCAGCAACTCGAGTCAATCGCCAAAAGGAGATAAATAGGCACACCATCTAATCAAAAGTTTGTACCCGATCGATGTGAACTATCAACGCGATACCTAAGTTAATTTGATGACATCGTTTTAGCAAATAACTAAGAAGCACTCAGACTCGTTTGAAAAGCAGCGACACTTTCCTAACAAGTGGCTACAATGTTGATGTCATTGTTTTATTCATTTGCGCAACATTTAGGTAAATCTAATATATCAAGTAACTAAACTCCAGCTTGTTTACAAGGCAACCAAACTTTCCAAACAAACAGCTAAAGATTTGGTCTTCATTGAAGCTGGCAGGGTTGGCGAACTTAAACTTCAATAGCTTACAAGTAACAAATATCTGGGAGAGTGGTTGATAGTGTTGCTATAAGCAGTGACGGAGCCAGAAATTTAATATAGGTAGATCCAAATATTAATTTTTTTAAATTTTGGAGGACCCAGTGCACCACTGACCCTTAAATAACTCCGTCCGTATATATATATATATATATATACGGTTATATATATATATATATACGGACGTATATATATATATATATATATATATATTAAAAATAATTTTAAAAAAAAACTTGGGGAGCCAATTTATCACTGGGTCCCATGTAGCTCCGTCGTTGACTATAAGATTTGAGGTAGGTTCCTTTTGGGAATTTCTGTTTAGCAAATCTCTTGTTATGTACATAATCTTTTTTTATTTGTATAAAATTTTACTGATTTATAAAAAAAAAGATACAAATATATGTGTTTATATTGTAGTTTCACCTAACCCTCATTTTTCTATCTACAATCTACTTCTATCAAACCTACCCTCCTAATTAGAATAGAAAGCTGCACACGCAACTTTCTTTCTTTGTAGGATTCTTTAAGATAAATCAAGTAAACATGCCATTTTCGTACGGACTATCTATATGTACAACTTAATATATGTTATTGCACGATCATTTTGTCTTTTTAATTAACAAATCTCAAAAATCAAAGAGCAGGCTGATATTGAGAAGGAATTGTCAACTTGATACTTGAACCATTTCTGAATTCTAAGTGCTAAGGAGTAAGACTCCCTCTAAATTATTGGATTAAGTTCGTAAATAACTTATTACATAAAGATTTATTTAAAAAAACAACTGTTTTCCAAAAGTATAATAATAAATGTTTTGCCCACTTAATGTTTCCTTCCGGATGTAACAACCTGTGAATAAGTAAATGTTGAAAATCTTGATGGGGACCTCATCTTATTGCAAACTACAGCCCATCAGCTGTTGGTCTGATAACACAATTTCCCATCTGTATATGTTATGGGGAGCAATCTCAAGAAACACAAGAAAATGGACGCTGCCCCAAGAAAGACAGCATAAAAAGAAACTCCCCATATTATGGAAAGTTGGTTTGATATAGGTTAGTTAGAACAGAGAGGAATTTGTGTCTAAGAATGAATTGAACGGATACAGACTCTGCAGACCCAAGAAGTTTCCTTCTGAAATTAGAACATGGTTATCTTTTGAATATTTGACTTGATTATGGGGCTGAGATTCATGTCTGATATGAGTTTTTGGATGATTTTGCAGTTGAGATTCCCAGGATAATGTTCGATGATTTTTAGCAGTTAATGGTGAAAAAATAGAATCTGTCGATTGCACATCTTGTTGGTGGAATCACGTGACTTAAGTTTTTTTTTTTTTGGAAGCTGCGTTTTTCTCTTTAGTCTTTGTGATTTAGTGGGTATTTTTCAGCAGTTACGTTTTACTTGAGTTGTATTGTTTATTGGAAGTCGAAGTAGCTGCTTCTCCATTGGTGATTGTGTGATAAGAGTTGTATCGTTGGTGCTGTAATTTCTGTGTGGATCATGAACCTAGGTTGAAGGGGCGTGAGCTGCGTTTCTTATATGTGTGTCGTTAAGTGGGTATTTTTGCTGTTGAGGTTTTTTTTTTTCCCCCTCTTGTTTCATACGATACTTGGCTGGTAATCTACACACACATGTTGTATTCTGGCTGATATCGTAGTTGTTTATTAGCTGGGTATTCTTCTATTATTCAAAGATAAATTTAGGTTGTGGCTTGGGAGTTTTGCAACTCAGTGATTTATGTATTCTTTTTGTACTCATGTTACCCATCTATTGCCTGGTTTTTAGTGAATTGAATTGATGTTGATTGTATAGTTGTTTATTGTGAAAGTGATGTTTGGAAAATCGAGCGGCTGAATACAACCGAATTATTAACGAATAACTTTTCGATACGTCATTGATGAAGCTACATTGTAAAGAATTTTTTTTTTATTTTTGCTTATGTTACTTGTTTATTTCAATCATTAGCAAAGTTATGAATATCGTACCGGATTTGGTATCGGATTGAGCTCTAGAATGGAACTGTATCGGTACCAGATACCCTTTCGAAAATTTTTTTAAAATTATGAAATAGTCCCTAAAATTTCTAAAATTTGTAAAATAGTTCATATTAGTATATTATACAGTTGTATTATACACTTTACTAGTTAACTGTTTACATCAACCATGTTTTCAAAAATTTTAATAATAAATAATAATGACAATTAATATGAAATAAAAATAATTTTTAAATATTTTACATATAAATAATAACCACAATTAATATAAATAAAGATAATTATCATCATAAAATTATAAAATTAAGAATAATACAAAATAATTAAAATATTACAATAATACAAAAAAAAATTTAAATTTATAAAATTGTTCCTGAATTTTTAATAATTTTTAATAAATATAATTAATTTTAAAATATATAAATTTTAATTTAATAACTGAAAATATATAAATAAATATCTGCTTATAAATACCGGTATTTTGAATACCGACCGGTACCGACAAAATTGGCTGGTACTGACAGGTATTTTTTACTGGTACCATTATACCCGTGCCGGTACCGATTTCCAGCCGGTACGGAACGGTAACCAAAACACTGATTCTGTGTGTGGTTAGAAACCAAAAATAGGTTTTAAAATAAATTAGAAATAGCAAAGGAATAGAATTGCTATTCCTTTGAACCAAACACACGGTTAGTGTTTTGCAATCTAATATTATTGTTCGATTGCTACTGTTGCTATTTTATTATTACCTCTACTACTTTTAATGATTTCATTGTTAGTAACATTTGTAAGATATTATTAACTGATATTATAATTATTTAATATTTTTTGAATATGTGGATTTATAAATTTTAATAAATAAAAAATATTTTTAAAATTTACATATTTATATATTATTGATTGATTAGAACTTTTTTTTACTTCGCGCAGGCCTCTAAAACATTAGGAACAACATGGTCTCTCCCAATCTTATAAATACCGTTCCGTTCCGGGTGATTCCGGTCGAAACATACCGTTTCGGCCGAAAATCAGAACGGAATGGGCTACCTTGGTACCGGCATTAAATACCGGTTGGTAATGATAATTTCCGGTCGGTACCGGTAGTACCGAAAGATACCGACCGGTACCATGAACTCGTGAAAATACAGGGACTAATCTGCAAATTTTAAAAAATTAACCCTAAATTTCCCTGCCCCCTCCCCCCGCTGACGGCCGAGAGCTTCTGCCTTCTGGACTTTTCTTCTTCTCTCATCTTCTCACCGTCGCGCTGCCTCTCTCCTCTTCTCACCGTCGCCTCACCTGATCCTCCCTTGGCATTGAAGATGCTTCCTCCTCCCGGGGACCTGAAGACGCCACTGACCACCACCTTCTCCACGTGAAGCCACCGCACCGCAGCACCAGAGACCCGTCTGAAGCACCGCGACCGGAGACATCTCGAAGCTCTAAAACAGAAACAATGAGCAAAAGAGAACATAAAGATGATGGATTATCTCTCCTCCTCGGAGAGTAAAATGGAAATAGAGAAATGGCACAAAAGAATAATTATGTCTGATAATTCGGAGATTCAATACAAGTAGTAGACAGAGAGAAATTATTAAGTAATTAATTAAAAAAGTTAATGAAATGATAGGGAGATCGTGCCATCGTGGGCAATCTTATCCTCATCAATAAGATATAATTAATTAATTATTAATTAAATTTAATTGCATAAAGTGGATAAAGATAAAGTTTGAGCTGTAATACCCAATTAAAAAAGTATGGTGTAGCTATTTTTAAATTTTTATTAATTTATTAATTTCAATATCTAGATTAATATTACAATTCTTTTAATATTTTCATTTAGAAAAGTTATAATCAAAGAAATGGATCTTTGACAATTGAAGTCAAATATCGGAATAATTTCTAGATTAATATTTTTGTGTATTATAATAATAATTATTAATTTATTAATGAGGAGAGAAGGAGAAGAGTCAAGCATTTGCCAACTCCTTATAAGGTTTGACACTTACTGGACTCACCTTTTGTTGGTTGGAAGATTGTATTGGTTTGTGATGGCCTGGTAGGATAAGTATCAACCATAATAACTAAGGACATTATGACCCGTGATAATTAAGGACATCTAAGTTAATGTGTAAGAAAAGACAATTAATCAATTTTCTAAGATAAGTTGAGATCCCACGCAAGAGACAAGATACAATAGAGAGGAAATGAAAGTCTTTATATGATTATAAAAAAGATAACTAATCAATTTTTCTAATTATTATTTTTAGATATTAAAATTTTTAATTTTGAATTAAAATTAAAATAAGACAACCATGAATGATGAACCAACCAAATTTACCCATTTTGAATTTTTGATGTTTTTAAAGTTGCTTTTTAAATTATAAACATTGGGACAAATTTGTTATTTATCTTATCTTTAAGATGTGTTGTTTGATTGTTTCCTAATCCCAAAATTATTTAGGATATGAATTTCAATTTTGTATAACAATTACAAGTGTACATTACAAATTGATAAAATAAATCATTGAAATATGAACATATTAAAGTAAAATATTTTTCGTAATTGGAATTTGTTGGAATTTGGAAATAGAAATTATAGATGTATATTTTATAATGTTGGATATTGGAAAATTATTGGAAATTGATAAAAATGGAAATTTTTATGTATTTTTTGAGATTGTTGCAATTGAAAGTTGTTGAAAATGGAAATTGTTGATGTGTGTAAGTATGTTTTGTGATTATTAGAATTAGAAAATGTTAAAAATGGAAGGAAATGTAAATGAAATTATGATTGTTTTGTGATTGCTAGAATTGAGAATTGTTGTAAATAGAAAGAAATGAAAATAAAATTATGAAAGTTTTGTAATTGCTAGAAACTTATAATTGAAAATTGTTGAAAATGGAAATAAAATTATGATTGTTTTGTGATTGTTGTTATTGGAAATTGTTGGTTATTGTTGAAAATGTAAATGAAATTATGATTGTTTTGTGATTGTTAGAATTGGGAATTGTTGTAAATAGAAGTGAAAGTATGATTGTTTTGTGATTGTTGGGTTTGTATTATTCTTAATTTTATAATTGTATGATGATAATTGTTTCTGTTTATATTAATTGTGGTTATTATTTATATGTAAAATATTTAAAATTATTGTTATTTCACATTAATTGGCATTATTATTTATTATTAAGATTTTTGAAAGCATGTTGGATGTAAACAGTAAACTAGTAAAGTATATAGTACAGCTGTATAATATATCAATATGGACTATTTTGCAATTTTTTAAAATTTTAGGGACTATTTTATAAATTTAAAAAATATCCCGAAATGGTACCCGGTACTGACCGATACCGGAACAGTTCCGTTCTAGAGCTCAATCCGGTATTGAGCCCGGCACGGTATTCATAACATTGGTCTCTCCCCCTTCTTAATGTTGTCTTTGAAATATGGAGAGTTAATTTTGAATACAAAAGTCAACATTATGCCACAAGTGCACAGCATAGCTGTCACCATTGGACACATGCGATCTCGACGCGCAAGAAAAGCATTCTTGTAATTACTTTGACCGAAGAAAAACATATTAAATGGAAGATATTTAACTAATTAACTTATTTCGTTTAGGACTAGCATGTAAATTCTGTTTATGAGAAGATATAAAGATAACAATGAAGTAATACTTATAGCATTCTTAACTATGTTTAGTATCATATGCAACAATCTGATTTCTAAATCTCAATCAACTTGACTCTCAAATTTTTTGTCATATTACGACATAAGTGCCCGTGAGAAGTAGACAAAATAATTAGTACTTTTGATCTCTTAAAAAGTTAATTTATTACTATAAGCTTAATATTAGGTTAAAAGTACTAATTCACTTATACAAATTTCATAAAATTTTTAAATAAGTTTGTTACAATTTTACAGCTTAAAAATTTGTCTTTAATGTTAACTTTATCTACAATAGAATATAAACTTGAGAACATAAAATTATGAAATGCCAATGCAATAATGTTGAC
>JAOQMR010000006.1:19837983-19852487 GCA_027563865.1 Erythroxylum pelleterianum | reverse complement strand
CAGTGTGATATTTGGTTTTGTTTGTTCTGTCTTGGGTGGCATCCATGTATCCTCCCAGGGGGTATTTGGGTGTTACAGTATTGCCATTGCCAACGAAAATCGACAATGGCAGAGTGGGTTGTTCTGAATGTCAAGATACCTGGCCAATTGTGGTTGTACCAGATTGCACGTGCTGTCAGAGTCAATGAGTACTGTAAAGGGATGCCCATTAATATAGCTGATCATCTGGAAAACATCGGTGAGATGAATAACCATTAAGAGCATGTAGAAGAACTTGAAATTCTTTGGAGTCAATCTCTATAATGGCAGGTAGAGGAGGGGGTTAAGGAAGTGAGGAAAATGGTGTCAAGAATGTGTCGACAACTGATAGATCACTAGAGATTTCCTTATCCACCTGTAGCAAGAGGAATGGGGTTGTTCGAACTTGTGGCCAGGTTTGTACATATCATCACAATTAAAACAGAGCCCTTTGGCTCTTCTAATTTGCATCTCAATGGGAGTAAGCCTACGAATAGGCATGGAGGATGGTGAAACTTGCGGTTTTGGGTTTGTAATGGCAGATGGTGAGATTTGCGATTTTGGGTTTATAAGAGGCAAAACAGAGGGTTTAAAGAATATTGAAAGGTTGATTTAGAATCTAATAATTTAGACTCAATGAGCTTAGCCAGAGCAAACGCGTGAGTTAAGGAATGAGGTTGGAGCACTACCAACTCGCGTTGGATCCCTTGTCGCAATCTAGAAATGAAATAGTTAAGGAGATGTTTCCCTGATAATCTAAATACCCGATTGGAAAGATTTTCAAACTCAAGCTGATAATTGGAAACAGAGGAAGAATGTTTAAGTTTAAATAATGAAGAGTGGGGATTAATGAAAAGGGAGGGGTTGAATCTTAATTCCATGGCTCTAGTAAATGAATCCCAATTGGAGAGTTGGTGGTTTTGATGCATCCATTGGAACCACGATAGAGCTTAGCCAATCATGAAGAAGGCGGCGATGGAGAGATGATTGGCTGGGGGAATAGCATAAAATGTGAAATATTGCTCAGCTTGAAAGAGCCAATCCTGCGGGTTAGATCCATCAAAGTGTATAAAACGGAATTTAGGGGTTTTGAGTTGAAAGGAAGAAGATGGTGGAGGAAGGTTGGTGGAATTAGTGGCTACGGTGGAGGAAGTAAAAGATGGAATGAGTGGGAGAAGTGGAAGTGGTGGTTGTTGTTGAATGGTTTGATTGCCAGTTTCTAAATGGCCAAAGTTTCATTTGAAGATCGGCTATGGTGGCAGCATGAATCTGGATGGAGGATTCTAATTTGGATTCAAAGGAGTCTTGAAGTTCATGTAGTTGCTCACTGAGGCTCAAATTTAGGAGGCATTGAGGAAGGAGACGAGAGCACCAATGTTAGGTACAAACGTCAAAGAGGGAGAGACTAGGAGAGCATAATAGAAGAGAGTTAGCAGGGGAATAATCTCACCCCTTTTTCATTTCCTTCCTTTTAGTGCTTATACTCTTATAAAGCATAACTGTTTTTGTTCTCTAGTATCACGAGCTCTTAGTGAGCTGAACCTTTACAAAATTCTAAATAGTTCATGCAATTACAAAGAAAATGCATAAAATGTAAAATAATCGTTGAGACAAGTAGGTTTGTGGGTATCACGTCGTGCCTTAGTAGTAGATTTCTCTTGTGTTATAACACAAAGCCCAATAACAAGAATTGAACTTGGGTTAACCATTGCCAAAATGACTAGAATTAGTCATTTGGTTAGTTGCCCTTACTACTTATAAACCTTTTAACATTTTTATAGTCAATATAAAATACTCTAACACTCCCCCCTCAAGTGCAACCGGGATATGACATCTAATTGTCACTTGAAATAAACACAGCAGTAACCGAATTAGGTTGTTAGGACTAGACATTTAAACAAACAACCAAAAAATTAAGAATTCGGACCAAACTTGCTCTGATACCATATTAGAATTTTTAATACAAGTAGAGTATAGAGCCTATTAACAAGAATTAGGAATGGGTCAACTCTTGCCAAAATGACTAGAACTAGTCATTTAGATAATTGACTCATACCTTTTATAAACCTTTTAATATTTTCATGTTTAATTAATATGAGGAACTCTAACAATATTTATAATAGAAATGTTCACATTATCTTTTAAATGTATACTAAATAAACTTTTGAAGTTTATGGTAATTAATAAATTAACACAAATTTAATTTAAATAATAATTTTAAAATTGAGGGTTTAGGGAATTCCATTTGACTAAGAGACTATAAATTTAATTGCATATGAAAAGGTTAATAAGAACTAGAATGGACCCCTATTTTTTTGACCGAGCCCGAGTTTATTTTATGTTATTTTTTATGAAAGAAAAAATGAGCCATATTTTACTGTTATAAGGATGGGTTTTGAGTGAGTGCTTAGACTATCCTTCCCTAGGACCGGCCTTTTCATACTGATAAGTTTTGCCATGCAACCCATGGCCTGTATGGTCTCTAAGAGCAATTTTTAAAGGATGAGCAACCAATTAATCCAATTAGTGCTCTGATTTTCGTTCTAGATTTGTCCGTTGAGAAATTTATTTCAGTTTGTATGCAAGTTATCTTTAAAACAAATATAACCATAATACTTATTAATGAAATCGAATGTAGTACTTCATATATAAATAAAAATAAAAAAATCCACTGGATTATTGTTAAATTGCACCTAGTAATTTGTAATTATGGAAAGCATTCACTCAATTACCAATCTAATTAAGTAATCAGAAATTTGACTAGATAAGCTATCCAATCCAAAAGTCATTGGCGCGTAAGAAAGGAGGCCCATCGAACGCCTGGTAGTGCTAGTCTAATGTCACATGTCATAAACTTCACAAAAAAAAATCTGATATTCCCCAGTTTGCTATCGTGGAAGAAAACTCTCGTCTGGCTTGCGCATGCGACCGCGACAGGGCAAGCAACAAGTGGCCCATTCAATTTAAGAACGTAATCCCCAAAAATACAAGAAGAAGAAACATCGATACACGTGGTGCTATTGTAATTGCTGCGTGCACCGTGTCCCTTTTCATAAAATAAAATAAAATAAAATAAAATATCTATAGGCATTAGGCAATGCTGAAGTCTGAACTCTGAACGCCCACGGAGAAAGCGTAAAAATTTTAAAATTAAGTTCGTTGCCACTTGTCTACTCCGCCACAACAAGACCACTTACTCATGTGCACAAAGAGCCACCAATCCAAGAGCCGAGTAACGCACGTGGAAACTAACCGGTGCCTCCGGGTTATCCGACCGGACCAGTCAGTAAACTAGGAAGATGTTCGAGCAATCCAACGGCTGAAATAAAGAACACAATAAATAAGGAAAAGAGAGAAAATTTTGACACAGTTTATTTTCATTTTTAAAAGGTCCACTTCTGTTTCTTCTCTCTCTTCGTTTTGCTTTCTTTCCCTGCTTAAAGAAGCAATCAAGTAGCCATCTTTTTCTCGTGGCTTATTTAATAACATTCGCCGGGAAATACAGAAATAGCAAAAGTTAAGTCTTCAGGGGTTTGTTAGAGTTGAGAGCGTAGGTGGGTATCGGGTGTTTGTTGTTTTAAGGCATGGAGAGAGATTTTCTTGGTTTGGGTTCGAAAAACCTTCCTATAACTGTGAAGGATGAGACTCCTGATGCCTCTAAAGATTCGGGTACGTTTTCTGTCTTGTCCTGTTCAAATTTTCTATTCCTGCTGCGTCTGTAATAAGTTGAACAAGAAACTATGATATTCTTCTTGCTTTATTCCCTTCATTTCTGAGGCTCTTCAGACTTCTTTTGTTCTTGTTTCGAAGGGGTTTGTCCCTGAATTCTACTGCTTTTGAGTTGTGTTTTCTCAGTTCAGGATTGGTTGACTACTCGTGACTGAACTTTTTTTTCTTTTTTCTTTTTCGTTTCTGTTAAAACAAAAATGTTGTTCGATGTTATTGGGATTAATTCAAATCTAGAGGTTCATGATTTAGACGCGATTTGGAGATTTATTGTGTGAATGAAGTTAATATTTTGGAACACGTATGGTTAAACCTATATTCACGCCGCTTATGGCGGTTTCGCATAGGAAACCAGATGTCTCGTACTGCTTACTGTACGTAGAATTACGGCCTCTCTTCTACAATTCTGTTACTTCTGGCTGGGGTTAGTATGCCCAGATTTAGATGTGTTAGCTTCACCTCTTCATTTTGTAGAAGAGCAAAAAGATTGAGAGTTGAAGAAGAAAGGGTACAACAATATTCAGCACATGATGCAAATGTTTTTAAGCACAAGGCTATAATTGCTTGAATTCATTAAAGAGCGGCCTACTACGAGACTTGGCATAATTAGCTTATGCAACCATTTTACTGCTCATTTAAATTTCGTCGTGTTGAAGGTACCGCCTTGTGTTTTCTATTAGTTATTTTACTAGAAATCTGGCGGATGCTAACATGCGCTGGGTGGGTACTTTTCACCAGTCGGTCAAACAGAAATAGAGGGTGTTGGTTGTGCAAGCAAGTTATTTCCGAATGTGTAAAATATTTTGAATTATTTAATGTTACGCTAACAGAAATATTGTATAATGTTATCATTTGACTTTGAAGCTTTGTCTCGTGGGAATAGGATAATGTTATAGTGTTTGTTCTCCTAGCATGCACATGAGCTGTTTCTGTAATAAATTAATGGGTCACGTTGGGAGTTGTATAAATAAAGCAAACCTGATGTTTGTTTATATGGACGGTAGTGAGGTGCCTGACAGATATGCATGATTATTATAAACTTGAGTAGAAAAAAGTAAGAAGTAAGTGTCATCTGCCCCATCAAGAGAAAAGATAAGATAACGTGAGAAACAATAAAACCTTTTTTAAAAAACATATGCTCCATTGTGATTGAATATGCTCTTATCATAATTGCCACTTGCAATATTCTACTCTTTTATTTCAATTCTCAATTCAAATGTCCTGCTTGCCCAGATGCAAAACCAAGTTTGGACCATTAAATATGATATGCTATTCATTTTGTTAAAGTATAGAATATTTTATGTTTGTTCTTGGTGGGACCAGAACCTGGGTTTACACGTGATGATAACAAGGACATTATGGTGTTAATTTATTCCCAGGCTTGAAGTTTTTGTTTTTCTTTTAGGTATTCAGCTGTCTCTTTGTTTTCTTTATATAAGAGCAGGACAACAGTAATAAACTTGCAGAAGCTTTTTGTACTGGCAAGATGGTCTCGTTCCTGTTTCTATCATGCTAGCTTTTCTTTTTTTTTTTAATCTCACAGATGTTTTATAAATGCAGTTGAACTTTTCTTTAACATATATGAATATCCTTTGGATTATTTCACAAGATTCTATTTTGGCATGTAGTTTAAGAGACATTATTATCTTCTATTCTTCTTTTGCCAACACATTCCAGTTTACCGTTTCTTGATGCACTTAAATATTCTTTAATATTGCAGCCAGGATAGAGTTACGTCATATTTTAGTTTGATTTGTTCACATATTGGCGTATTGATTTGTGCCAGGATAGAATCATGTCATAGTTTAGTTTGATTCGTTCATGTATTTGTAGAACACACTGTCCTAATTGGCATCATTTCCTGTTTCACTTGGTCTGGCAGCATCCGTGAGAGGTTCAGGTATGCAGTTGTCTTTCTCCAACAAGGTTTCAGCTGTTCCTCAGTTCTTGTCATTCAAGCATTCTCTGGAAGATAAACCCAGAAACACTGTTCTTGATTCAATGCCATCCCCTGGCTATATGTCTATTTCGACAGCTGAGGCTTTGGGTTCTAACCAGAAATCGTATGGTGGCATTGTTCAGGTTAGCTAACGAAACTATATATCCTTGTCTCATACTTGACTAAGTAGCTAAATCATGCTCGCTTTCATATCCTAAGAAAAAGGTATTTAGCTTTAAGGTTGAATTTCTGACGGTATGATCTGATGTATGGCATTTGTAGACTCTTCCTGTAGACCAGTAGGGTATCTTCCCCACATATGTTTTTCATATTCCTTTTGTTTCTATAGAAGTAACGTCTGTCCACTGTTTTCTTTAGAAAAATGCAACTCGTGACAAACAAACTGCAAACCCCCATGGGATGACAACTTATGCTAACGTTCAGCGCTATGATGTTTATCCAGTCCATCGTCCACAGGAGATGAGGACATTCCCTGTCTCTAACCAACAAAATCAGACAATTACCGTTTCCATGAGCACTCCTGTTCTGCAGTCCCATTTTACTTCTTCTGGGCACAATATAGTTGGTAATCCTGGAAGTGTGCAGCCTCTTGGAGGAGTTCCAGTCTTAACCCCAGTTTCTGTCCTTCCAACCACGAATCCCCTTGTTGGGACCACTGATCTGAGGTATCTTAAAGTGTCCAATGTGTTTGTAGACAATTTCTAATATCGGTTTCTGAACCAGCTTCAATTGCTTGTTGTAGGAACAGTTCCAAAGCCTCTGGTGCTCCTGCTCAGTTGACAATATTTTATGCTGGATCAGTGTGCGTTTATGATGATGTATCTCCTGAAAAGGTATCTAGTTTTGTGCATGTATATTACTAACTCTTTTTTTTTTTTTTGGATTTACAAGTGTAGAAATTGTGTGTTCTTCCTTACCAATTTCAAACTTGTGTATATTCCAGGCTCAGGCAATTATGTTATTAGCTGGAAATGGTTCTCCTGCAACTCAGAACATGACACTTCCAACTGCTCAAACGCAGGCTTCACCGGACCGAAAGGCTTCAGTTGGTGATAGTTATGTGGGGAACAAAAACTCAAGTGTGGCTTTGTGTTCAGGTCTTCCGAGCCCCGTTTTTGTGACCACATGTAGTCTGAATGAGCTGTCCATATCGAAGCCTAGAGTAACTTCAGCATCTTCTATTAACCAAATTGAGCCTCCCAAGCCAATTAATTCAGTAGCACCTGCGCCTGCAAATCTTGTTCCCGCAGGTATGAGCTTGTTTCTTTCTTGGTCTATTTATTGTTTTCTTTGGAAAATCTTGCCTTACTATTGTTGTTCATAATCCAAATATCTGATATGATACTATGAATTCATTTTTTGTCATAACAGTTGCTGTACCTCAGGCTCGAAAAGCATCATTGGCTAGGTTCTTGGAGAAGCGCAAGGAAAGGTACGCTTAAGTTGAAAGACTGCCTCTTTATTTCCTTGTGCTGCAATTGCAAACCGAGTTTCCAGGCTCTAAAAACTTCATGTCGGATGATTGCAGGGTTATGAATGCATCCCCATACAGTGTTAGTAAGAAATCACCAGACTGCAATGTTCCTGGATCCGATTCCGTGCGTTTATCAATCAATTCTTCAAGCTCTTTTCCTCTGCCAGCCACCAATTAGTTGGAGTAAGAGAGAAGACTGAAGAGATTACAGCTCAGTTTTTATAGTCTTGTCTGTAAGATGGAAGACATTATTATCATATTTTTTTTGCCTCGCATTCTTTCCGTCTTAAAGATTTTAGCTGAAAGTTCGTTAACGTCTTAGGTACTTGTGCCGTTGTCTCAAAATTGTAGAACGTTTTTGTTATATGATCGGATTCAACAACCTCAGACATCGCTGTAGAAACCTTGTAATCTATGTCACGCACGAGTTGTGCTCTTTGGGAGTGGAAGAAATTTCTATTTTTCCATTTTCTCTTTGTAATTTATTTTAGGTTATATATAACAATTATTGCAGCTTTGTGATAATAATCTCATTTATTAAATTTTCATGGTTAAAGAATTTTATTTTATTTTTTTAATTTAATGCACATTGTTTGATGTTTCTATTGTAGTCAACCAAAATGGGAGAATGAGACCACAATTATTCAGTCAGAATTTTCTGTCTATAACCTTTATTTTGTACAACTCTTTCCAGGCCAAAAATGTCATCGTCTACTTACAAAAATTCACAACTCTGGTGATCTTTCAATTTTCATGGCTTATGAGCCGATCCGACATGCAATTTTCACCTACTCTCTTCATCTTCATCCTCACCGCCGCTCTCTGCCCTAACTCCTCACCGTCGCTTTCTTCCTCATCTCGATACTCTGTAATTATCTATTTCTTTCACTTGTGATATCGTTTCTGCTTCATGCTCGAGGGCACCTTGTTGCATATGAAAATTCATCTCTTTGTTTCCTTTACTGGAAACGTTTTGAATCTTCATGCGATATCCTTATTCGTATGCTTTCAACCATCATCTGACATCCATCCTATTTATTCCTACTTCCTACTTCTCTTGTCAGTTTTTTCTGAACATTCCAATTACATCTGTTGAATATTCCCATTAGGATTGCTTGCAAATAGTAAGTACACCCAGAAATGATCTATCTAATTCTTGTTTCTTTTGATTTGGATTGAAATGGGACAAATCAATTTCTTGTGGGTTAGTCCCTTTACCTTTGTTTCTTGCATCTCAGTTATCTTCCTACTTAATATGTAAATCATCATCTGTAGGCCACAATTTCACATAATATAACGTAAACCATTATTTATAGGCCACATTCTGTGCCATCTACGTTAGCTGGTTAGCTTTGGGATGAAGTACCATTTTTCAATATTTACTTGGAAGCATGATATCTCCACGATAGTTAGCTATTTTACCACCAAAGGCTGAGTATTGATCAATCTGAAAAAGTTAGATATGGAAATTGAATAAAACATCCTCTTTTAGACTTTCAGCCAATTTTAGCCATTATAAACAATCTTGTTAATGGTTTACTACATTATGGTTGACGCTAGTTTTCTCCTTTCTAGCAATCCTATTTTTGGCTTTTTCCTGTTTGGGAGAAGGGGACAGTAAATTTTACTTATCTATTATGCTGAAATATCAGGTTCAACTTGATTCCCATTTTTCAGATACACATGCTTTGATCACAGATTGAATTTTACACCATTTGTGTACACAAGAATTTGATACCATTTGTATTTTGCAGTACAATTAGGAATGTCAATGGTCGGGTATAATCTTATTTTTGAAGTACGGTCAGGCCGACCATGGTCGACCCATGGCTAAGTCAACCCAGGCTAAAATCGACTTAGATCAAATAGGCCAAGCTAAATTTGATATCCCTAGGTACAGTTAAAGCACTACAAATGGTACACAGGAAAGTTTTAGTGCCTTTGCCAACAACAGATGGCTCGTTTTTTTGGCTGCAATATGGATACAGTTGTGTGCAGGGATTAGATTTTTGTTTGGGAGCATATCACCTATTATAAAGAGTTCTCTAAACTACAATTAGAGATAGATTGCCAGATTAGGTGTGGCTAAAGATCTTGGAGACAATGTTGGGTTCCTTATTGGTAGTTATTTGGTTTGCTTTTCAATAAAGGGTTGTGATTTTTCAGTCTTATGAATATCTATTATGCTTATATATTCAATATGTTGTACTATGGGATTGATAAACATGTTATAGCCATCTCCATCACTTGGTTTTCTCATTTTTCTCCACCTATTTTGTGCCAGTGATTTGTACGTATGGCCAAAATAAGCAATGCTTTCCATTATAGATTAACAGCTCCACAAAAATGATTATGTGTAAGAAGATATTATATGTTCTACTTTATGTATAATTTGGCATAAATTACTACATTTTTTTAAGTTTCGAAATATATAAGGTATACATTTCTAGGTAATTCCTGGCTAACAAAAACAAGTAAACAAAGTTTTACTGCTAATATCCCACCTTCAATGCGCATAACTGATTTACATATGGTACTCTTTTTTATTTTTATTTCTTAATTTCAATTATTGCATTGGATATTAATGTCACATTTTATTCATAATTGTATTAATTAATTAAAATGCATTTTTTATTGATACGCACAACAAACATTTGGTTTTGACAATTTGGGAGTTGGTATTAAACCAAACAATTTGAGAGTTGATATTTGCAATGAGAAGTGTGGTTGTTCTTTTCCATGTCTTGGTGACATGTTTTATATTTGTAAAAGAAGAAATAGTGAGTTACTGTTTATAACTTTATGTCCAAATGACATTTTTCGTATATTAGAGGAGTCAAATTCTGATGCAATGTTAGTTCAAACTGTGAATCTTAGACATCACTAGGTTAATTTTGGGTGATAACTAGATATAATTTGGTTTTATGCTGGAGAGTGGAGATAGAATGTTGTTTTGGAAATGCAGGAGGCTTCTTCGTGTAAAACGATGCAATCTCTCTATTGTATCTTTTTTATTCTCAACATTCTCAGATATTTATTATTGAAAGTAGGAAATTCTTAATCTTAGCATTGCTTGTGTTTAAGCCTAAGCAACCTACCACCAATCTCCTCTCTGCGAGTGTGGAAGGCATATCTCCTCTCTTTCCTTGGCATAAGCATCCAACTCAACATAACTTTGATGAATTTTTATTTAATATGCTCTTTTCTTCTGCTAAACAAATTGTTTTATCTTTTTTTTTTTTATTTTATCATCTATTACATATTTAGTCAGTTGATCAAGTGTTTGTAAATAGTACGTAGCATAATGTGAATTAAAATTCTGCTTCTTTTCCCTACACCAATGATTTATCTTCATCTTCTCAAACTTCAGGTTTTACATGATTATGACACATTAGAGATTTGAATGCATTATACCCATACCTTAGATTTCCTGAGAACATCTGTACTTGTTTTGTTAATAGTATATTATTAGTTAGAAGTTTAAATAATTTAGACATTGGAATCTCATGAAGAACCCTTCAAACTTGCCCGATGGAAGCAAAGTACTAATACTGCTTCCTAACTATAATGAGAAGGAACATGGAACGACATACATGATTTGGACCTTTTGTCCCTTACATGACACGGTTTTGGGTATAGGGATCTTGTAAAAAACCAAAAGGCTATAGTTGTTGTAAATTTGGTTTTCCCATACTCATTCACGGTGGGATCCATTGATTTATATAAAGAGGTTTGTTACATGGGACGATATCAATTAGATACAGCAGATAGAGATTTTGTATCATATAACAACTAACTTGATTTATCCTTATCATTATCCTAACATCCCCCCTCAAGCGAAACATGCGATCCAATGTTGAGGTTGCAATGTAGTCTTTGAAAAATTGGCCCACTCAATGCTTTAGTGAAGATATCTGCATGTTGCATATCGGTGGGAATTTACCAAACTCGCAGTGCTCTTGATGTAATCTTTTCTCAATCAAAATGAAAGTCTAGTTCTAGATGCTTTGTGTGTGTGAGAGAAATAACCCTGAGGAAGAACGAATCACTTGAATACCCAAGTGCAGTGGCCCAAGATCGGTCATCACAAATTGTTGCTTGAGGGATTTTATTAATGAAGTAAGAAGAGTATCACTAGAGCCAATAAGAATGATATCATCGACATACAATAACATAATTATGCAAGCTTGGGGGACTCGGAGAATGAACATAGAGCTATCTGAGTGGCTTGGTTTGAACCCATACAAGAGCAAGAAGTTAAGGAATTTTTAACCAAGCTCTAGGAGCCTGCTTGAGGCTGTAAAGAGCTTTCTTCAATTTGCATACATGATCTGGGAAATATTTGTCAACAAAGCTTAGTTGTTGATCCATGAAGACTTCCTCTGTAAGAACACCATAGAGGAAGGCATTCTTTACATCTAATTGGGCCAATGATTTGTAATAGCATGAGTAAGGACAATTCGGATTGTGGCATGTTTGATGACCGAACTGAAAGTCTCATGGTAATCTAGGCCAAGTTATTGATTATAGCCCTTGGCTACAAGTCATGCTTTTTAGCGTTTCAAAGTCTCATCAGTTCATTGCTTTACTCTGAATACCCATTTTTCCCTAACAACATTCATACCTGCTGAGCGAGGTACCAACTCCCAGGTTTTGTTTGCAACCAATGCATTAAACTCTTCAACCATTGCTTGTTTCTAGCCAACGTTTCTGAGAGCCTTAATTACAGTGGAGGGTTTTTGTGGTAATGGAGATGTAGTGTTAGTGATGAGGGAAAGTTGGGGTTTGCGTTTGTGGATGCCAAACTTGCCTCGTGTTTACATAGGTGATAATTGAATGGATTTGAAATGGAATTTAAAGATATATATTGCTCGTTTGGAGAAGAAGATAGGTGTTGGGCATTTTGTGATAAGATGGTAGCGTTTTCTAGAATTTGGCATGATGGTGTGATTAATGGAACGTCATCATATGATGGTGAGTTTTGAATTAAGGACTGACACTGTACGATATCATTTCCCAATGTTGGTAATGGTCGACGTTAGTTGGTAGAGTTTAAATGCTGCATTGGAGCTGGATCGATGTCGTTTGGTTCTACAAAAGGAAATTCTGTCTTAATGAATCGAACATGGCGATTGACATAGATTATCCTAAAGGCTCAATGTAGATAATGATAACCCTTCTAATTTGGGCTATAACCAAGAAAAATATATGGGAGACTTCGAGGCTCAAGTTTATTTTTGTCATAAGGGTGTAAATTTGGATAACAAAGGTGGCCAAAAACACAAAAAAGAGTAATATGGTCGTTGATTCAAAAGTCTCTCAAATGGTGATCTGTGCTCGAGTATAGGAGTGGGGAGCTTGTTGATGATGTAGACATTTGTTAAAGCTTCAACCCAAAAAGAAGAGGGAATTGAGTCATGTTGGAGAAGAGTGCGACCTATTTTTGCAATATGGCAATGCTTACGCTTAGCCACACCATTGTGTTTAGGTGTATGAGGGCAAGAGGACTTAAAAAATATTCCATGAGATTTGAGATTCGGAAAAAAGCCCCACTAATAAACTACTACCATTGTTAGAGCGAAAAAAACTTGATTTTACCAGAGCCATAATTTTCAACATGAACTTTAAACTTTTGAAAACACTGTTGAGCATTAGATTTATAATGTATATGGTACAACCATGAGAACTTTGTGAAGCTATCAATAAAAATAATGTAATATTTGAAACTAGAAATAGAAGAAACTGGAGATGTCCATACATCGCATTGAATTAAATTTAAAGATTCTACAAATAGAGTAGTACTACCAAAATTTGGTAGATTACAAGGTTTGGATTGCAAACAGGAATAACAATGAGTGGCAGAAGATGCCTTATTTGCAGAGATTGGTAAACTATTCTTGAGACATTGTAAGGTAGTCGTAAGGATGCCCAAGATGAGATGCCAAATGTCAAGAGGAGTGATAACATAAAGTAGTGCTTCAGGATCACTAGATGCGAGAGTAGTGCTCTAAAAAATTATATAGAATGGAGGAGCTTCTGTTGCGATGAAGTATCATCCCTATTTTTGAGTCTTTCACTAGAAAACCCTACAGATGAAATTCAATAAAGCATTTGTTATCTGCAGTGAACTTTTGAACATAAATTTGATTCTTATATAAATCAGGGATATGTAAAGTATTATTGAGGTTGAAGAAGTGAGTATCATAAGGTAGAACCACATCACCAACAAATAAAATTAGCAATAATTCACTGTTTCCAGTAGCAAATAGATGTAGAGCTAGAATATGGGGTAAAAGAAAACTATATACCAGGTGAATGTGTCATGTGTGAGGTGGCACTAGTGTTAAGATACCAAGTTGGATCAAAGGAGTCTTCACGGCTTAGAACTGCAAACTCTAGCACTATCATTACAGGAACACGAGTTGGATAGGTAGAAGCTATGTGACCATACTGAGTTGGATAGGTAGAAGCCATATGACTATACTGACCACAATTATAGCAGCAACTAGTAAAGGAAGTAGGGCTAACTGGAGCTTGAAAAAGAGGAACAGGCCCAAGGAGCCCTATAACACCCCATATTAGGGGTTAGGATATTAAGAAAATTTAGTACATTTTATGCTTTGCATATGTGAATATTTGCTTATTTGTGCATAAACATTTTGGACACATACAATAATTGTACATGCATTCATTGACATTTTTCGGGTATAATTGATTTATAAATGTGATTAAAAATGCGAATTGTAGATTATTTGCGTTAAAAATTTATTTAGAGAGTGTTATTATTATTTTGAAATTTTTGGTAAATTTTAGAAATTTTCGAAAAAAATTGGTATGTTTTGGATATTTTGAAATTTTGGCGAATTATTTTAGTTGAAAATTTTATTTGGAGACTATTAGTAATATTTTAGAATTTTTGAGAATTTTAGGATTTTTTTTGAAAATTTGGAGTATTTTTGGACTAAAAATAATAGATCACTTATATTGTGACACGTAGGCTGAATAAATTAGTGATAAATGGCACATGGCAATGGTGACACGTGAAGGACATGCAAAGGTTACAAGTATTATTATATTTTGGTTAGGAAGAGACTACTTTAGCTTTTGTTATTCGTTGAACCGAAAGCCTTTCCCTATTATCCATCACCGAAAAGTTTTTGTGTGGAATTTGATTCACTCTTATCGTTCGAACTGTTGTTGATTCAAGTAAGTGGAATTGATGATGTTTACTGTTGTTGAGTTTGCATATTGGTCGGGTTGGTCTGGATGGGTCTGGGCTTAGTTACAACAAATCATGGGCCGATCGATCCACTCGTCAAAAAGGCC